>JAVCKT010028188.1:41226-53013 GCA_032273925.1 Rhynchotus rufescens | reverse complement strand
TTTAATTGTGAGGTTGAAATTACTCTTTTTTTTTTTTTTTTTTTTGGTCTTTTTTTTTCCTGGTTACCCAACTGAATGTTGCTGTTGGAAGGATGATTAAAAGAATTTAAGCCACCATTCAGATCTGGGAGTGATAGGATGGTGGGAAACAAAATGTGCATTTCATCTGCTCTGTTTTCTACCCTTACACACTTGCCCACTTGTTTTTTCCTTGTGAAGGACTAACTGCCTTGCAGAATGTGGATTCCTCAACAATTTGAACTTGCAAATATGTTGTCACTAATGAGCTGTTTTATAGAAAATATGTTGAATATGCTGATCATTGTACCAAATGTGTTTTGCCGGTCAGATCACATGAATAATATTCCTCTTAAATGCATGCACCAAATGCTCCTTTTTCAAACAAGACCTTCTTTCATACTCTTGAAAGAAGCACTTAAATAAGAAATGCAACCATATCTATTTAGATACGTTGGTCTTGTCAGTTTGAGGAAACATTGCTTTTAAGTCCCAGTTTAAAAAAATGACCCAGGCACCTTGCAGTCCTATGACTGGTTTGGGCTTCTAATTTGTTTATGTAACTTTAATCATTTTACCTGCATATAATATTTCTTTCTATCCTTATGTCCTCTAAAGATCTGGCCCAAAGAGCAAATTTTTGTTTGACATTATTTCCTCATCTATGTTTGCCTTTAACAATTTTAATAATCTGATACTGTAATTAAAAACAAAACTGTTCAAATATTGTTTATTAAAACTAGGTGAAGAAAGAAAATTAATTGCAAAAGATCTTGTTGTAATGCAGTGTTAAGGTTGTGAACTTCAGAATTAAATGATAGTACCTGCTACAATCAAAATGCCACATGGCATCCATTCAGATGTGCTTCAGGCATCCTGCACTTGAATTGTGTGCAAGGCAGGAAAATACAAGAGCTAAAATGCTGTCAGGTTAATAATAAATTGTGCATACATGTGGCACATTTCATCAGAGTATTCTTAAGCATCTCACAACTACTGATAAATCGGTCAACCTTCACATCACTCTACTATGCTATGAAACGCCTGTTATCTCCATTTTACTGAGGGAGAAACTGAAAGGCAACCAGAATGTGAGTTATTGAAGGGTATTGAGTCAGGAGCTGCCTGTAGTGGGACTGGAATCCAGAACACTAAATCCTATGTATTAAACAAGATGGTATTTTATCATCTTTTATCCAAGCATGCTAGAAAAACAGCAAAATGTGATGATTTACACTGAGCATGGAGCTAGAATGGAGCTTTGGGCTTAGGAATTCTTGCAGAACTTCATTTGAAATGTCAGATTTGTATTCTTTCTGGCAGAATGCATTGTCCATAATCCAATAAGTTCTGCTCCTGTTGGCTGTTGTCCTTGTAACTCAACCAGCAGGAACTACTTTGAACCAGTCATCTTGTTCCCTATTTGGACTGGACTCAGCAGTGTGTACTTATCATTTAGTGTGGTCACTAAATATAGTCACTGATGAGGAAAAATAGATTGCAGCAATAAAAGTTTTAGCCTTTTTTTTATGTAATTTATGTCTTCCCTAAAGGAGGAAAGCAGGAAAGGGAAAAGCCAGTTCCTTTAAATGATTCAAGTAGAAATGTATATGATTTCATTAATAGCAGCAAGGTGAAATGTTAATTCCAAGTGTTTGGGTGCTATACTGAGCATTTCCTTGGGATGGAAGGTGGTGGAGGAAGTAAGAAGGGAACTAATGTTTCCCCTCCCACCTGTGCTCTGTAATCTGCTCAAGGTGATGCTCTGCTGTGACTCTGCTTTCCTGGTGAACACTGGTCCTCATAGAGGTTGCTCATACCTGGTGGAGACAGAAGAGTTTTTATTAGGGCTTATTGGTTGATTGACTATGGTTAGTTACTTTGGGAAAAGATAGCAAGGAAAGAAGAACTCCTGATTTTGTTTGTTTGTGTGTTTGAGTACCTCACGTTGTTTTAGAGGACTTTTTTTTTTTTTTTTCCTTCCCTAAAAATCTCCATTTGAAGCACTCAAAATAGTTCCAGTAAGTCCCATTTTTGATGTTAGCCCTTGAAAACATGGCTACGTGGCAAACAGGCACTCAAATGAGTAGAACAACTGCATGAAACAAAGATGCCCACATTCTTATTCCTGAAATGGTAATGGGCTGGGGAGATACCTTGAGCTCAGAAATGTTCTCTTATTTTCTTTATGAACATGGAATACTGTGTTTAACCATATCGACCTCCAAATGATACTCTCTTTTACTAGATAACCTTTAGGAGTGTGAGTATAACTCCTCAGCTCAGAGGTAACTGGGGATCCTGACTTGACACTTATTATAGAAGCTGTTCTTTAAATAAAATTAATAGAAGCTGTGGGCGTTACTTAGGGATAATTTTAGTCCAACACACAACAGAAAGTTAGTTGTTGGTGCTGTGAGGAAGCACATAACTGGAATTCCTTCAGGCCTGTTATAAGACTCATCAGCAGAACTAGGTCAGAAGGAAACAGATCTAAAACAACAGGCAATGCCAAGATCGGGAGTGACGTTTGTTGGTAGTGCTGTCAAAGCAGATCCCGAGATACTCGCAGAAGGGAGAGTGGCCAGTCTGGACTGAGGTGTCTTGCTGGAGCAATTAGCTCCATGATAGATGGTTGGAGAGCAGTCCCTAGAAAAGCAAAGATGTTCTGTGATTCCTGTAAATGTTTCTGGCAGTCCTCCGTGAGCCAAGCCGTGCCTGAACACTGCAGCTCCAGCTGTTCGTTCCCCAGAGCTGAAGTATGATGAACTGATTTTTGTAGCTGTTTTTGGCATTGATATTTTCTAATCTTTCCTGTTACTAATATTTCCTGCTTTTCCCCAAGCTTAACTGTCCCATCCTGGCTTGACCTCAGCTCCCTTGAGCTCGTCCCTGGGGTAGATGAGCTCCGTTGAGCTCATCACTCTAAGTGGAGAGCGCCCCGATTCTGGTGCTGTTTCTCTTGACCCCGGCCCTAGCGTGGTAGACCGTGAGGCTGGTTTCAGGAAGGGGAGGTGGAACGAGGGAGCTGACAGATGATGTGAGGAGGAAGCAGAACTGTCAGAACAATCACGGCTGGTGGGGGAAGAGCCTCCCGGTTGTGACTTGCCAGGCCAGCTTCTGCGTGCTGGCACTGGGAGGCGAGGCAGTGTCTCCAAGGCAAAGCTGTGCGAGTCTGGGGGTTGGGCTCTCCAGCATGAGGAGAAGGAGGCGAGGCAGCAAGGGAGAACCTGATCACTGCGTCTGTGAGGTGGAAAGGCTGCCCAGACATGCAAAACTGATCAGCCATTAAGGCATCCATTTGGAAGGCTGACTTCTACTTCTGTGTTTGCTTCTTAGTATTTGCTTTCAGCTGAGATACCAACATCACTTTAGGATCTGAATCCCTGAGCATCTGCTAGCAGAGTTCTAAATCTCCTTCCTTTCGATCTTTGATTACTTGCTGGAATTGGTTACCTGGACAAGTTCCTTACATCTTCTTAACCCTCAGATATATCCCAAGAGTCTTGTTAGGTATAGGAGCAATGCAGCACTGCATGAATCTCTTTATTTTCTGCTATACTCAGTTTTCTACTCATTCCTTTGCACTTGGAGTTGGCCTTGAAGATAGAAGTCTTCCAGATCTTCAGATGTTACTACATTATATCACTATAGATCCATATGTTCTATATATATGAAATCAGCAGAACTTGAATCTCCCTTTCCTTTCATGTGAAGTCATGAAGGTGCTGTGACCCTCCTTCATTTCCTTCCAGGCCTTATAATGGAGAGCTTGAAACTGGAACATGTCCAACACTGTCAGGCAAAACTCATTTAGAAGAAAATCCTTGTAGCTGCTGCTTATCTTTTAGACCACTTGCTGTGTGCAGCCCATATCTGCCTGAACTGATTCTGACTGACCAGAGCCCTCCAGGATTCAAAGCCTACTGCCTTTAAGGCTCTCTGTATCTCTAGGGTTAATCAGTATAAGGGATGGACACAATAAGGATCTCTTCTGTGTCAGGGAATCTCAGAAGAGTAGATACCTGGTTGTCATTCTCCAAAAGAATGTGTGAGTTGCGAGATATGAGGTAAAAGCTCCATCTGCTGGAACGGTCTTCTAAGGCATTGTCAGAGACAGTCTCCAACCTTCTCCTGGCTTCAGCCAGGGCCTCTTCTAACAGACAGGAAAGCAAAGAGCAGTATGGAAAAGGTAGCACTGAGAGCGCAACCAGAGCTGATGTAGCTCTCATGCTGAAACAGCAGCATCAAAGCAGTCTCAGCACTGCTCGTATTTAGATCCTGCCTCAAACCTTGGCAGAGTTCACCTATGACTGGCCAGTATCCAGCTGACCAGCTGTAACTTGTATGTCATGAGACCATGCACTGCAGTGTGCTCTGGAGCTTACAAATACAGTCATGAAGAAGTTAGTTTTTACTGCATTTCAGACAAAGCAAAATATTTCCCTACATGGCTTTGGGAAAAGATTGGGAAGAGTAAGACCTAGCAACAGAGCAGTAGAAACGCTTGCAACCACAGTATCTGCTGCATCTTTGTTACATGGTGAAGTAGTATTGTGTAGAATAGAGTATATTAAAATGTTTCAGGTGTTTAGAAGCTGATAATTTCAGAGAGCCTGAAGATCAAGATCTGGAGTATAGCTGAGAGGATGTGAAATGGTCCAACCCAAACTGCTGTAGTATAATGTAGACCCATTTGACTATATTCTTTGATAGAACCAGTCAGGTAACACCCAGTCAGGTAACACCCAATTGAGTAGAGTTCTTCCTGTGGGACTAAATATGCCTACAGTCATTACTGCTGGTAACAGGATTTCTTTATAGAAGAGAGTTAGGCATTTCCTGAAGGAGTTCCCATAGGGCACAAAATTACAAGGAATGGTCAAAATCTAATATGAAAAAAGCCAAATGGCGTTTTGGGGGATTTTACATTCTACCAATGCATGTCAGTCTCGGATGAGTTTTATTCTTAGCAAGTTGAATATTGTGCCAAGAAGTTTAGAGCTACTGATGGACAGCAATCCTCTTCTTAACTAATAGTGCACCCCTCTCACATTAAACATCTGTAAATCTGTAGTGGTGGTCAGAAGACATTTTGGAGTTTAATGAATAAACATTTGGAGCCAACCTTATTCCTTTTTGTAAATCCCGGTAGGGCCATAGCTACCTGCCCAGTTTAATCTTTTATATCCTTTTCCCTATTCTTTTTCAGGTTATCACCCATAAGAAAGCTTGCAGGAAAGGATGTAAAAGATGAAACTTCTCCCAGTAGTTACAAGTTACAACAAATAATCTTTCACCCATTATAAGCAATTAAATTTACAGACCTTTTGACAATATTCTTCTCTGTTGAATGGTTTCTATTTCTGTAGTCACTGACGAGTTGGGCTTAAAGCTTGTTGTAACAATAAGAAAAGATCTGTGCCTCCAAAATGCTTGGGTGTGTAACTGGTGCTATTTCTTATGCTTCATCTCTGACCACCTGAAGGATGATTGAGGTCAATATATTCTAAGTCTCTTAAAAATATGGGGATCACAAGTTCCCACTTCACCCCTACATGGCTAATCCAAGAAGGGACGGGAAAAGAAAGGAAGCTGCTCTTTGTTCCTCCAGTAGTGACAATGGCTGTGACCATTCCCAGGCATGGATATGTCTGTGGGCCATGTGCGGTGGTTGGTAGGGTGCCTGCAGGAGGAGATGAAGCTGTAGTAGCAGCCTAGAACAGAAAGCTGCCAGGCTGGTCAGTGTAGGGTTTCTGGCTGTTCTGCACTATTTTGTGGTGCCACAGCTGACGGGCACCGTGTCTCTATAAATGATACGTTATATAACCAGCTAGGGAGATGTACTCAATTGGTCTGTGGTTGGGAAGTCATCATGCTCTGGATATCAACACGAAATCATCCTTTTGCTCTATACCTCCAACCTGGCCAGCTTTCTCACCAGACTTAAATTATCCAGCAACTGGTAGCTGCTGAAGATGTACCTATAAATATTCTTATATATGTTATGTTGATACAAATCTCCCATGACAGACTTGTTTATGAGGGAAAATACGATGCGTTTCAAATGCTGCTCCATATACAGGCTGAACCTGGATTCCTTGCCAGATTTTTATTGGCTTCAGTTTGCAACTTTGCAGTTTTCTACAGCTTCGCCTAATGTGTTGGCTAATATCCAAGATCAAGTGGTACAAAGCTATGATATTCCTGATCATCTTTTACTGAATGACACAGTTCTCACACCTGTGGAGATGTCCAGCTGGCCCTCACCCTTCTACTGCTCACCTGGAGGTGTGCCAGAAGCACATGCCAGTGATGTCCCTAGTTGAGTAGCTGCTGTGCCTGACAGGAGAGGGGTGAGCAATTGAGCACCACCACCAATTTGCTGCTTAAAGATTCAGAAAGTGTCACACCAGCTAGTAAGTTCTTATCCTGCAGGAGGCTGCATCTCACAGTACCAGTTTTACTTAAAGCAGTATGAATCTGCAAAAGCTTTGGTATAAGAAATGGTATCTACCAACTGCTCTTGCAAAATGCTGGATTAATTAAAAAAAAAAAACAAAAAACAAACAAACAAAAAAAACCCAGGTTTTGCCTTGCAACGATATCAGCATATCACATACTTACACAGTTGCACTGGGTCTCTTAATCTGTTTGAAATTCCCTACTAGCAAAATCCTACAGCTGTCTGTTATACTTGCTTTCTTGTTAGAGACGTAACTTCTGCTTGTTCTCTTCTGCACATTTGGGTGTGTTTTACCAGCTCAAAAGCTGATGCTCCAGCCCACTTCTGCAACTGTTTGATCCTTTTTCTACTCTTGTTAAACATTATGCTCTTCACAAGGTGACTAGGTCAGGTACCAGGTCAGGAAAATGTTACTTCAGTCACTCTTTGATAGAGCTGAAATAGCTGGTTCCTTCTGTCCTGGAGGGATCCTGCTTGCCAGTCATTTCCAGTGGGATCCACGCCAACACATTTTTGAAGAAGAAAAAACAGACATTTAGTAATGAGAAAAGGAGATAAATTCTGTCTTTCAAATCCCTCGTCAGTAGTGCTCATGGCCATCGCTGAGATCTGAAGATTAGTTGTGTCTTTGCTCCCTAAAGAATGTTGTTTTGTTTCAGATCTGTGTCTCACTGGTGAAGAAAGTTTTTATTAGCTGTTTATCATGGGACTTATCATTCACCAAGCTGAGCAGCTTTCCCTGGCTTGTGCAGCAGTGTGGTTTGACTGGTGGGAAATGAGGGCCGTGGTTCTCCATGACCTCACCTTAAACAGGGGGGTACAAGCGAAGTGGCACAGCATGACATGCACTGTTGGTCCTAACACTTGCCTTCTCAGTGCTTGTGCAGCAACAAATGCTTAGAGTCGATCTGCACTGCTGAAGAATCCAGGTTTCTGCAGGAGAGGTGGCAGCCTTTGCTCACACAGCATCTGGCAAGAGTTTTCATTTCTATCCTGACAGTATAGCACAGCCCTGCTGCAAAGAGCTTCTTTAGGAGGAACAGCAAAAGTTTTTTTTTTTGTTTGGGTGGTGGGGGTGGTTTGTTTTTTCTCCTGTGCTAAAGACCTCAGGAAGGTGTTAGGTAGTGTCAGTGTTTGGCAGTGTGTTTGGCAATGAGTCTCCTTGGTGTGGGGCTCTGTCCTTTTTGGTTGGTTTGTACAGCATTGAAGATGTTTGTGTGCTGTTATAAGCCAATCATGATGGTGCCAGCTCTTCTGGATTCCAAAATGAGCCAGGTTATGAACTGAGGAATCCACCTAGCTCCTTTCACTTAGGCAGTGGCACCTGGGAGTGATGCTGCCTTTGTCAGCTTACAGTGCATTTGACTTGATGGCTTGGAGGTGAAAAGGTTTGTGTTGCTCAGCTGTGTCTTCTATATATAACAGACCAGAGAAAATAAGCATGGAACTATTTACTGTGCCTAGTTCTTTTCAGAGATTTCAAAAGGATTAGATTTTTAAAACTTTTTTTGGTTTTGTTTTTTTTTTTTTCTCCGGTACAAACAAAAAATACAGCTTTTTTTTTCCACATCATTTCAGGTTTGCTTTCTGTTGTTCTAGCTATGAGCTTATGTGGATATGTTAATACAGTAATCAAAAGTATGTTGGCCTATGCATTCAAAACAAGAGATTTCTTCTGCGTGCCAGCACCCACTTCCACGCTGTTCAGTGTTCAGCTCTAGCCACCTGCAATGGGTGTGTGGTGACCTGGCCCCGGCCTGGCATTATGCAGTTGAATCTGTATCTGCACGGATCCCAGGGCAAGCTGAGGTCGGCATTTAGACACTCATGTAAGAAAATGTAGCATTTTGAAAGAAGGAGGCAGCTGTTTCCCATCATTATGTTTCACATTTACTTAAGTCAGCAGTTACTCTTTTTGAAGCAGTGACTTTCAGCAATAAACAAGGCAAATGCTTCCAACAGAACCTCTTGATGACTTCTATTTAATTTAAATATGTATTTTGTGGCAGCAAATACAGCAGTAACATGGAAAATAAACCCACTAACATATACTCTAAAAATGATATGTAGATGTAGGAGGGAGAAGAAAGAAAGATGCACTTCTTTTGATTACTCATGCTGTATTTAGGGTGATCATTGTAAGCTAGAGGAGCAGGCACTATATATTTTTATGTGTAAAATATAGAGTTCTTCACAGGCAAATTGGAACTCCATCCTAATTAGAAGTGGAGAGAATGCATCAATGATTAGTTGATACTTATCTATGTGAAACCCAGAGCCATGCTAAGCATGGTAAGGAGACCAAGTAAATTTGAGATCGCGGTCTTTACTTTCAAATCAGTAGGCAATTCAGGGAGAACAGTGTTTGCAGCAGCAGATTGTGAGCAGGTTCTTGACGAGAGCAATCTACTGAAGTACAAATCATGGTGCCTGGTGAGCATGTCTGCCTTTTCTGATGAATCCTTCTCTTAGAACTGAGCTACAAATAAATCCAGTGTGAATCCTGTAAATAACAAACCTAAAATTCAGTTATTATTAGCTATGATTGATTTTGAGGAAGAAGGTGGAAACTTTATTTCTCCTACCATGCACACTTTTTTTCAGTAGGAATTGATCAATTGATCAAATTTCAGGGACCATAAGGAGGAGTGTAACGTTGTTTGCACGAGGTAGTTTCAGTGGTTTCTCTCATAATGCTGGTTAGACTTTCCATGCAAGTGATGCCCTAATACTGAAGATGTCAAATCTGGCTGAGCGAATGGAGTCTGCTCAAGTTTCCTTTTAATTTAGAGGACTCCACCTCTCTCTATCTAGGAATATCTGTGTGTCCACAGACAGATGCACTACATCACTCCAGATTTTGGATATTGCGGTCCTATAAAGGAGGAGTGTTGACATAAAGTGCTGGCAAGTGCCAGGTTTTGGAGGATGAAGGCTTGTTCCTCACCCTCAGTCGCTGCACAAGCAGCCAGCTCTTCAGTGCATGGGTTTTAGCAACTGAAGCACTTCAAGTGGGATCAGCTCCTCACCAGCACCTTCTGCGTGAGCAGGTAAGTGCTGAGGTGGCAGAGCATTCCCAGTCCACAAGAAACGTTCTCCAGGAATGTCGTTAGGTGGGTTTGGAAAAGGTCTCCCCTTCCTCCCCCTCCACCATTGGCTTGCTAGACTCGTCATGGCCTTGCATGCTTCCAGCTCTGCTTGTTCGGATCACTCCAGGGAATATTCGCATCCTCTATTAACTCTGTCAGACTTATTGAGGGATTTGTTTTATTAATTCAGTGACTGGGTACAGCAAATAGATTATAGCCTGGGCCACCTCATAGGCTTAACAAGCCCTTCCTGTGCTTATCACTCCCCCATCCCCCCCAATCTCTCTGTTAACTCCTTTTCCTTCTCTTTATGTTACTATTTATTGAATATCCACAGTGCTGTACGTGATGTCACAGGGAATATGTCTAAAGTTCTTTACCATCCATCCTCTTTTGTGTGACAAGAGAGGAATGGAGTAGGCATAACTTGTGATGGATGTTGAGGTAGTAGATGATTTTGGTAGCTGTTGTAGTGATGGTCTGAGGACAAAATGGAGGTGAAAGTACTTAGCATGCGCGTGGGTTCTTGCTCAGCAGGAGAGAGGGTGCCTGTTTCTGCAGTGTATGGTGGGCAATGCCCTAGCTCCCAGTTTGTGTATCACTCTGCAGGTCACAAAGCTACAGGTGAAGCACCATGGGCCTGGTTTCAGTTCTTCCAGCAGATTGCAAGGCACATGCAGTAAATGATTAGTTTTGGCTTCCCGATCAGATGTCTGGCTCACTCTAGAGTAACTGTGAGACTGACCAAAAATAGGTAATTTTTGGAGGTCAGCATGGAGAGGTCCAATGTTGTGCATCATCATCAGCGTGCTCTCTGTCACTTTTATATCCTGCTAACCCTCAAGCATTATCCTTTTTGCTGGATCTAAGCAGCAGCAGCTGTGTCACTGAATCTGGGGGATGCCTCCTCCTGGGGAGGGAAACACTTCAGGGAGATCCATCCCGTTGACATCTCTTCCTGCTGCCTGTGTCACTTAACAAAGAAAGTCTGTAGGAACAAGTCTGGCTCCTGTATCCCTAAGGTACGTTGTGTGAGTCACCCCCAGCTTTGAGGAACATCTCTCTTGTGATACGCTGCAGCCCTTGAAGTGTCACATTAGTTGATCCAGTCCTTGTTAAAGTCAAAATTGCAAAGAAAATTTGGGCTTAGGATGGGAAACTAGTTTGAACTCCAGTTAGAACATGAGGAAGGAGCTGTCTGCAAGACTGTAACTCTATCTGCAATTAATTTTTGAAAGGCTTTGTGCAGGGAAAGGCTCTCACCTTGAAGCGAAATCTGAATGAGGGGGTGGGAGTTTCCAGACAGAAGTGGTTCCACAGAAGCAGGTACAGAGATGTCTGCGTGATGCTGCAGAAGGGTGATAAAGCAGGTAGTAGCAATGCATGATTCTAGAGGGTCATAGATTCTAGTTGCAGCCAAGCTGGAATTACTGGGAGGGAAATACAAATCATCTTGTTACCATTGAGGAAGACCTGTAAAAATGTTGAACTGCTTTCTAAGTAACTTTACCAGTATCTGGAGGGTTTATATAAAGTGGTTCCAAGCATTGTAGCAAAGGCAGGAAGATCTTGCAGCTTTTTTTCTTGCTTTTCTTTCTCTTGATCCTGGCCACTTGTACGGAAGAAGTTATAGCATTTCTGGTTTATAATGTAATGAACTATAGGGTGAAGTTTTTGGTTTACATGGAACACAGAATGCCAAATAAATGTGTTTGTGAAGAACTATGTATGGTGTGTGCACTCACTATCCCAGTATTTGTGTTGGTTTGTGACCTGATTTGTTTCTCCTCTGGTATCTGAGCTAAGCTGGAAGGATTCCTCCTTCCTTAGAGCCGTAATTCTTCTTTCCTTGAGTGTTGCTAGTGGATCCTAGAGTGAATGATCCTCTTCAGAGGGCCATGTGCATGGCACTGGTTAATGGAAAGGGAAGGGGGCTCTGAATCCACACCAGGCTTAATGAGGAATGAAGACCTCCAGAGAGGTGGTATGGTACTAGGCTGACTTGTTTAAGCATAGTCTATATTTCTTATTTACGAACTTTCTAGCCTGTGTTTTTCACAAGAAAAATACCTTTGTCTTTGCTGGTTTCCTCATCATTGTCCAGATTGAGTAGGAATGTGCGTCCCTCAGGGAGGAACAGGCTTTAACGGATTTAGACCTGTGTTTAAAACATAGCGGATGCACAGATTGCCCAGTACAACTGAGCCAAGGCTG
>JAVCKT010028188.1:16315-39434 GCA_032273925.1 Rhynchotus rufescens | reverse complement strand
TGATACTGGAGCTACGTAGTTCTGCACGCTGGGTTTGAAAGCCGTGGGCACAGCTGATCCCTGCACACTATGCTGTTACGAGAGCAGGGTCCTACACGGATGGGCAGTTACAGCAACCCCCAGGTTGCTTCCAAGTGTCTGCCCCGCTTGCTGGAGCGCACGTCTGCCTGGACAGCCTGTGTGCCCGAGAGGAGAAGGCCTAGCCCCTCGAGGTGCAGAATCTGTTTGCTTTAGTACATAGAGTATTTGCTGACACTTCATATGCCTTAGAGGGTGACATAGTCAGGCACATGTCAATCAATCGCCCGTTTTCCCCCAGGACAGCACAGGCTGCCCATGACATTCATAATGATGGAAGCACGTGGAATATGGAGAAGAGCACTGGATGCATCAAATCAATGTTAATCATTCAGATAAGATTTGAAATCAAATCCCTTAACCTCATTAAAACCAGAAGTGCTTTAAAATCACATGCCACTTTTAGCAAAATCAGCTGAATTAGAGTAGGGCTTCATTCTGCCTCTTTAAGTAGTTCTTGTTCTAACTCTGACATGCTGAACGGTTGTATGGCATTGCTGTAAGCTGCTAAACATCTGTCTCTTTCACTTGCTGGCTGCATTTCAGTACTGGATGAATGAATCCTATATTCACAGCTAATAAGTGCTTTGGGATCCCAGCATTAGCTCTATGCACGGTACCACAAGTGTATGAAGTTCAATGGAACATATGAAGTGAGTACTATTCCTGAGAGACTGAAACCTAAGAGTTCCTGTGGGACAAAGGACACAGAGAAATGTAATTGATTGTAATGAATTTGTGTGTGTATGTCACCACTTGTCCCTGCTGAATAAAATCAGGAGTCTTCAACACTCCATTAACACAAATTGTAGGGTCCTGTTCTTGTGGAGTGAGACAATAAGGCTACACCTGCCAGTGCTGCGGGTTCCTCGTGCTCCCAGCACGCAGCTCAGTGACAGGCAGCACAGGCTGACGTGGTCTTGGATTTGTTTCAATGTCATGAACATTCAACCAAGTAGATAGAATCACTCAAATAGCCAAATAGATGGAATCGCTCAAACCCAGCTCTGTGGTCGTTTCATGGGAACCAGCAGAGAGATACTAGGGATGGATCCTAACACCGGAGTAAAAGGAAAGATGCTAAGTGAACGCGAGGGATAAAATCCACATACTGTCAAAGCAACATTTTTATACATTTAATGGAGTCAAGATTTTTACCTAGTTAACCATAAATGTAACGATCTTGGAAGTGCATTTCTCCTCTGTGGGCCTTTGAAGGATGATTTCCAAGTGCTTGGAATTGATCTTGTTACAGAGTCTGTCTTCACCCAAGCAGACATTGCGAGCAGCTGTTTATACAGGATAGATGCCATTTCTTTTCTATTTCCATGTTCTGCTGCCACTGAAATTGTATGTATATGTGCACTGTGGGGAGAGCCAAAGCTGTTCTAGAAAGGCTTTTTCAGGTCTCCACATGTGACAGGTTCAGAATATGGATGTTTTGCTGTCTAAGGGCAGGATCTCCTTTTATTTGGGAAGGAGTTTCCAATGAAGGAGAAAGATGAAGTTTTATAGCTCTTGCCCTTGACACCCTCTTTCTAGTTCTGCAGCCTGTGTCCGCCTGCTGCCTGGGCCTCTCCCCGGGCCCTCAGTGAGACCGCAGGTAACCGGAGAGCCCGGCGGCTCGGGCAGGTTGTAACACAAGACGGAGCGGCTCTTTTCTGGGTCACCGGCTCCCATTTGGCCTAGGATGCTCCTGTCTGACAGCTGCCCGCTGTGTGAATCCAGCGGGTGGCTCTCTGCGTAGCTGCCACAAGGCCGGGGTCGTCCCCATCGAGGGGAACAAGATGGCGCAGGCCATGGAGACGGGACCTGAAGTGGGTCTCTTCAGGTCGAGGTGCACAAGGCTGGTTTGCACAGAAAATCTGTCCCTGTCATCTAGGTGTTGAAATATGTTCAGTCGCAGTTGTCTTGGCATTCTTGGTAGATTTCTGTTTAAAAGTAGTAGATGGATACTTGTTACGGGCAATGGTGATGTGAGCGATAATATTTGCTTTCTTTCTCTCGCTGTCCTTCATCCTCCTCCTTCCCCTGCCACCCCCTGGATGGTTGGGGCTGCACATGGTGCAAGCAGCAAATTCTTGATCCCGCTTCCAAACCAGCTCTTGACATCAAAGCACAAAAGCCAACGGCACCAGCTTGTGGCTCAGCCCTTTGCAAAGGTGCACTAAACAGAGCTTGTGTACAGGATAAACCAGACCCTGTCTTGCCTTTTGCTAAGAGACTGACCTGTCTGTGCTAGAAATGCTCTGAGCTGGAGGAAGCAGCTCAGCTTCCATTGACATGGTGAATCCCGTGGTCCCTGAGCCTTCTCTTGGCTGTGGTCTCTGCACGTTCCCTGCTTTGCTGGGAACACCATCTCCCCAGTCCATGTGGGAGAGAGGGATTGCTGATGGACAGGAAGAAGCTGGGGGCATGTTTCATACTGTCCTTAAAACAGCTTGGGGAAACATGACCAGATTTGAGAGAAGGTTTTGGGTGATGGGATAAAGGATGGTCAAGTCAGCTCCTCAGAGCTGGCCTATCTGTGCATATCTTTGAACTCTATCCTCTGCCTTTCCAGAGGGTTTTCCCAAGTGCGGAGCCACCAGCTGTGCAGGGCTGCGTCACAAACACGTTTCTTATTAAGCAGCCCTTTAATCAATACGTGCAACCACACTTTTAATTGCATACCAAAATGGAGCTGGAAACCACACCACCGCGGTGCTAGAGGGTTTCCTGCGGGGCCTTGCGTGGTGATTTCCATGGCATGCCACAGTGGTATTTACTGTAGGGCCTTTTGGGAGGGCTTAGTGACTGTGTGCTGTGTTTTTTTAAAAAAGAAAAAAACAGTGCTTTCCAGTATGTGCTTTAAAATCAAACACAAGTGCTTTCACCATTGAAAATCAGCATTTGCTAGCAGATACCACATGGGGGGGTGTCTGCGATACAAGAAACTCCTTTGTATTTACAAGGGGAAAAACTCTAATGACTTTGACTGTCACATAGATAAATATTGTCAAAGTGTCACAGCAGTGCTAGCAATGACTTTCTAATGGCAGCTACTGTGTGGGGAGTTTGTGTTGGGGAAAGACCTTAGGGAAGGGTGGCTTGATAGGTATGTGATGAACTGGATGCACTGTTCCTCAAATGATTCCAGGGCCGTTGCAAAGTGATAAAGGAAAAAGGCAGCACGTGGAGGAGTCACTTGCTCACTACTGAAAGGCACACCTGGGCCGGACAGGAGCGGGTGATACTGATGGATATGGGGCGAGGGGGATGGATATGGGGCGAGGGGGATGGATATGGTGTTAGATCAGGCTCTTAGCTGGGCAGGCAGCACCCCCTGTTCCTGGGCTTGTGGCAGAAGTGCCCTGGGCACTGTGATAACCCGGGTGTTACTGCAGCGCTTTGAGGCTCTCCTGAGGGGCCGACCCTGCTGCAGCCCCGGGAAGAGCGCTGACGCTGGGCTCAGCCTCACTGTTCCCTCCAGCAGGCTCCTATCCCCTGTGGAGGGCTGCATTCCAATCCAAATATTGATCCCGTCTAATCCCGTGAGATTCAATTATTCTGGGAGTAATGTGATCGATTCCACAAAGCAGTCTTGGTCTGAATCCAGCATCTTCTGAAAAGACAACATGTGGGATGTGCAAATCCCTGGTCCTGTTTCTCCCCCACCCCCAGCACTGTCTGCAATGAAGGATGTTTTTTGGGAATGATGGGCAGGAGGAATGAAAAGGAATGGTCTCTCTTCTAGGCTTCAGGACTCTGTTGAGTGTCTTGCACTTGCTCATAAATTCACATGGCCCCTCAAAGGGGAGCAGGTTCCTCTTCTTTTCTGAAAACTTGCTTGAATTTATGTGCAGTGGAAACCTACTGCAGGCAGGTGAGTTTTTGTTTCTTTGTTTTGCATTTGTGTGTGACGTAAAGTAGATTATTTTAACCAATATTCTTACAGGAGCTGGCTTAGCTTGGATCCGATTCCAGAAACTCACTCCAGACGGATGCGATGGTGGACTGGCTTTTACATGCACAGTGGAAAGGGAGTCAAAGCCTTCTCACTTGCATGGCTGCAGATGGGTGGCCTTCAAAAAAACCTAATTACTTCTGGTTTTGCATGAAATTGATTTCCATGCAAGGATATGGCGTTGCTGTGTGCATCTCTAATGGCTTTTCTCTCTTCTCTCTCTTTCTCTTTTCCTTTTTCCCCTTTCTGCTTACCATGAAAACACCTCAACAGATGTCAATCATATTCCAGGTAAGTGTTACCTTTGAGCTGAATTTTACTCTTTAAGGTGTTGGGGTGCAGCTACTGGGGGCAGAAGTCTCATCCCGTATCCTGTGAGTGGGCAGAACAAATCCTCCCGCTGGACACCAAAAGGTCGGGATGGCCAAGTCTCTGAAAAACAGAAAGGCTTCACAGAGGCAAATGTCACAGACACTCCTCTTTAGGGATTGCTATGTTGGTCAGTTAAAGGGATGCTTTCTGAATGAAAATTACATTTAAATGATTGCTTATGTTGCGAATAACCTGGCATTTGGTGGTACACTTCATACGGTTTATTTCTTCTAGATCTTCATGCAGTTCAAAAACTAGTTCAGTCATTTTCATTCTCCCACTGTCAACTACTGTTTACTGGTCCCACTGAAAAACTGGTGAGCTTCATTTTTGCTAATTCAGGGAGGACTTTGGTTTATGTGAAAAAGAATGAGCACATCCTGGGCAAAATGTGCGAAATGTGAATGTGTAATCTTATATGTGTGATCTCTGAAGCCTTATTTCCCCAAAGGGCACAAATGAGTCATTGAAAAGAAAAAAATAATTTGTCAATGTATTTTTTTGTGTGTGTGTGTGTGGGGGGGGGGAAAGGGGTGTTTTTTTTCCCCCTCAAGGGAAATGTTTTACCACAGAGAACTCCAAACCTCTCTCCCCAATTGCCCAATCGTTGCTGAAGGGGCTTGTTTCACCCAGCTGCAGCTACAAGGGGTAACTGAACTAGTCCAGCTCGCTCCGTGGTCCACATCTTGGTGCCACTGAAGCTTAAGAGACTGATGTTTACCTCATGCTCAGGCAGCTCCACCTGGTATATCACTTTGTGAAATCGAAATGAGAGCCCAGGGAAGCAACTGGCATCACCCTGGCTAGGAGTGAGATGATGGGAGAAGGAAGTTGAATCTTTCTTCCTTTTTCAGCTTTGTAGTGGTTTTGCTAATTTGCCAGACCAGACGTGGACCTGGAATGAGTTCTCAATTCAATTTGCTTCTTCTCTACAGCTGGACAATCAGATTTTGTAAAACACTTTAGAGAAACGCAGTGAGCGCCAGCAGCTTGGGTCATTTCCTTGCATATTTAGCCCTTTCTGGCTGCTCTCGTCAATCCCCTTTTTGTTCTGCTTGGATCCTTTGCAGTCTGTGTGCATCTCAGCTGGCAGTGACGGGGAGGCAAGTGGCCAAATGGCAAATGCAGTTGTTGGGCATGTGCCTTGGGAAGAAAGGTTCTAGCAACCGTAACATTGAATCTCTTCTGCAGGGCCAGGCTGCCCCGGTTGGAGGCCGGCAGGACCTCCGCGCTCCGCTCTGGCCAGGCAGGACTTGGGATCTTGGCTCAGGGCCTCGGTCCTCTCCACCTGCGCTGAAGCAGTTGGTGCTGAGGGTGGATCAGTTGGGAAGGCTGGGCCTTGCTCTGCTTCACCAGCAGAGCTTTGGCATAAAAATCAGCACGGTTTTATGCCATGAATGAGCGTTCCCCTGTGCAGCAGCACGGGCCTCTCGGAGGCCTTCGCAGCGTGCAGAGGGTGAGGAGGGTGGCTGTGCTGCTAGCAAGGGCTTGAGCAGAGGGAGCACAACCAGGGCAGGACTGCGCTGCTGTTGTGATTGCGGGCCCTGTGGAGTGCTTCATCCTTCACTGTGAACGGGCTCTTTGTCCCTGCTGCCTCTCTTTTAGTCCTGCTACCTCATCACTTACATGCTACAACATCCTTATGTATTTATTTATTTTTATGCTCCCTATCGCTCATGCGCACACACACTGCTGTGCTTTCTGCTTTCTCACTTGCACTCCATCCTTGCTCCTGGTGGCTCCTCTCCACATGCTCCCACACTCATTGGTTTTCTTTCCACATTCATTTGCAAGTCTATGGCAGCAGTGATCATATTGGGTCAGGAAAGCAGCTCATTTAGCTCAGAAGCCTCTTTTAAAAGGTGGATGCTTCAGAAAAAGTTTGAGAAACAGAGGAAGTTAGCATGGATCTTGCCCTGATACACCCTTGTGGTTCTGGTAATTGCTGCTTCAAGGACTTCCTGACTTGAGACTGCAGCCAGATCACAGTATTTTACAATCACCAATAGACCTGTTTTGGGGGAGCATCCAGCATTTGTTTTTCTTAATCTATTCATATTCTTTTCCCTCAAAGTTGTCCTTTGGTTATGACTCATGCTGTTTAATTATGCAAGCATGAAAAGTACTTTCTTTCACTTTTACACCTCTTACCTGAAATTTTCACTCACTGCTTTCTACTTTCTCTGTTCTTACAAATAGGGATATTTTTCTCTGTTCAACTGTTCTTATTATCTGGAATTTTACCTCTACCGTATGTTTTGTCAGTCATCTCTCCTCCAAACTGAGGAATCCTATTCCATGCCTAACAGTGCTCCTTTTGCCCCTTGTGCACTTCACTGGGTGAGATTCTCTGATATGTGCTGTGATTCTGTTACACATCTTTCTTTTCTAGCCATAAAGTCATCACCCTCAGCTCTTTCTCCCTGCACAGGGTCTCTTGTGCATGTAGTCGTATTTGTATGCACTTGTGTACGCATATTCAGGCTTTCATACACCACGCTCTTTGTAGCCCTCCCTGTGCACACCTTCTACTAGGAACATGTCACATGCAATATCCAAGCAGGATAAATGACTTTCTCTTTGTCTCCTCTCTCCTGCTCTTTTTCCTTTGATCATTTGGAGTAGGAGGCAGGGGGATGGAGCTGGGAGCCCGCACAGCTGCCCTGTGTAATTGGGTTGGAAGGGGGCCTTGGGCTACGGAGCAGAGCGGCGCTGCAGGCTGCCCTCGCTGCTGGGCGCTGCCAGGAGCCCCGTCGCTGAGAATCAAACAGGAACGACCGGGGCCAGCCTGTGCTCAGCTCCGCCTAGGTAGGAAGAACAAGTGCCGTGTGTGCCCGCAGCCAAGAAATCAGGTCATCCCCTTGGCAGAGCTCACCTGTCCAGCACATAGAAGGTCTGAGCTAGGTCTCAGAATTATTATTATTTTTTCCCCCTCCCTTTTCATCCATTGCTTCAAATCCTTCCAGATAAGGATTTTGCTCTTTTCTCTGTGTCCCTTCCTTTGGCCTTGCTGGGGGTGCCCCCTATTTTTTTTTTCCCCCCTGTCTTTTTTCTTCAGTGCATGGAGTCTCTTGAGGAAACCACATGCTAATCACAGGCTTCCTTATTCTTTGGATATAGGAAAATCTCAACATGCCTATTTGGGGAAGGATATAGGAAAATCAAGATTCCTGTTTGGGGAAGGGCCACTTGGGGACGAAAGGGTCATCTCTCCTCCCTGTTTAGAAAAGGGAACTGCTGATGGAGATGGAGTTAGGAGGTTGTTGAGGGGGGGAAAAAAGCTAACTTTAAAGAAGTATGAGTTCAAGGAATTTAGGAAAGGAGGTGTCAACAACAGACTTCATCATGCATTAGAGTGTTATGGTAGCTGATGTTTTATTTTTGAAAGAATCCCTGGCTTGCATGACATCTTCCTACATCTCTGCTGCAAAGAATGTGCACGTATGTCCTGAAGCAGCGAGGCCCTGCCTTCGGTTTGCATCGCTGCTGGCCCCGTTTTGGCTTGGATGGGTCGTGGTGCCCGGTGCCCAGGACGCTCCGTTGGCAGGCGTGCCCCTCGGGAGAGCTGCTCTGGCAGGGCCCAGGAGGTGCTTTCGGGCTCGTCATCCGGCAGTGCCGTCCAAAGGGACATATCGAGGGCAGGCGCCTTCCCAGAGCAGCTGGAGAGCGCGGCCGCGTGCGCTCCCAGAGCACGGGCCCAGCAACGCCATAACTAGCTGCTCTGAAGGCTCCACCTTTCTCTTCTGCCTCCATCAGCTGTCACTGTCAGCTGGGCTTTAAATTCTCCCTTACCCTTTTAGGCTTTAGTCTTCCCTGTTTTAAGTACCCAAACACTGCAAAGTGTCCCTTCTAAGTCCCGAAACATGAGGGCTGCTCTTTAATTACATTGCTCTTTCATACCTTAGTACTCTGAAGCTACATCTAAAAATGTTCTCTGGCTTTGTAAGAATTGAGCATTGACCCTTGGTACTTTTTCCAATTAGAGCCGCTTATTTTTACTATTTGTATATGGAAAGCAGATGGTTCACATTTTTTCTTTTACATGTAATTCTTGGAAATATTAGTTTGAGATCAAGGGAGATAATGTTAACCTTTAAGAAAATAATATTGATTTTATAGTAAGCTAACGAAACATTTACAGAACTCTCAAGCCTAAATAGGAAGAGGCAGGAGCAGCAGGCAGAGATCACGGCCAGAGAGCAGAGTTTGGACGTCTGTCTGTCCTCATCAGTGCATATACTATTTTAATAACAAACCCATGTTCTGATCAATTAGGCCACCTCTTCACATAAAGAGGAGCTGGGGCGCTAGAGGCAGAGCACAATCAGATGATTATCATGTTCTGGAAAACATGTTTTTATAACATGCTCTTGTTCTCATTGTTGCTCACATTGCAAATTGAGAAATATTGAGAAAATTGACTCACCAGCTCCCTGGCCTTGAGATTAAGTTTCATTGCAGGTAGATAAGCTATTTATTCTGAGTATTTCCTAGACCTTTTCCAAAGCACTGGCTAAATGTCATTAGTGTAGGGTAGTCATTGGAGTGATTGGCCTCTTCTTCAGTGGCTAAACTTTGGCCCTTAGCTTTTTACCTTTGGGGATGTTTGTGTTCATATACGGCTTTGATTTGGACCCACTTTGTGCTGGGCTAATTACGAGCGAGTCCCGTTGTGTCAGTCTTCGTTTGGCGCTCACTGAAATTCAGCCAGGCGAGCAGATCTTAACGAGCTCTAACCTCGCACTCAGCCTCTGCCTGTGCCAATGGATTACTGTAAGAGTGGCTAGATCTGCTTAAAAAAATAAAAACAAAACATACCTTTGGCCATTGAGGCTTATGTAGGTTTGTGTCAGCCTTTTCTAAGTTCTACACTGGCTGGTTTTGATGCCCCGAGGCTTCAATCAGGATAGATCAAATCTAAGAAGAGGGAAATTTGAAATAGTGCATTTTTTTTTTTAACTTGGATTAAGCTAGAACCCTGAGCTTTATATATGATTCTCCTGCAATAGGATGATTATTGACACAGTGGTTGCATGTTTTGATGATTTCATTCAGTGTACTGAAGCTGCACACACATATCCTGCTCTTTTTGGCTGGCACCCAGGTAGCGTGGGGATAGGTGTCCCAGGTGTTCTGGCAATATCTGGGCCCGTTTTCAAGTCTACGGGCTTTTTATACCTCCTACACTAGCGTGATTGGATGCCCCTGTACTGCGATAGTAATGCTGCCCAATGCCAGTTTGTGTGACTTCAATTTTTATGATCTGAAAATTGGTTTTGTACCTTGCCGTATCTTTAAGCTGATGTAGAAGTGAGGCAATGATTTTGGCTTGCATTTTGAGCATTGAGTTTGCTGTGACTAATTTGGGGCCTTTGTTACCCATGCTGAAAATGTCCCAGATTTTGCATCTTCAAAGTTGAAAGTTTTAGGTTTTAATGACAATTTATTGGAGATAGATTAATTCATTTTAGCTCCTAGTTTAAACTGCAGGGAAGGAAAATTGTCAAAAGGGAAAAGTTGGTATATATATTTTTATATTATTACTGTATCTCATGAAGAATTTGGAATCTTGTTGGCCCTCTGTTTGAAAAATAAAGATCTGCCTAGATAAGCAAATCAGGAGATATGCTGCCTTTCTGCTGGATCTCTAAGTCCAGTCCTCCTTAGCTTCTTGCTGTAGAAAATTCTGTGTGATTCTGAGCACTTAACACAAGCTCCTGCTTTCAGCCTTCCCTGGAGGTTTCTCTTTCTCCAGTGCCTCTTGTCCCCAGGTGCAGAAGGTCTCTGCCACCCTTGGCAGCTGTGCCCATCAGTGCCACAGCCTCCTGTCCCCGCAGTGCAAAGGGGCCGAGGACCAAGGAGCCTCACACTTCTGCTCTGGCTCCGAGGTTGCTCTCGGCCAGCATCACGTGTGCGCCGTCCTGTCGTCTTCTCACCTTTCTTCTTTCACCTTTACTCCAGGAGCTCTGTGTATTTTATGTCCTACTAGTTTATACTTTAACCTTCTCATCTTTAAAGATTTTCAGGTATCTGTTTGGATAGACTTGAGATTTGCCTTACAAGTATGTTAGAGTTGGTGGCCCTAAATGGAGCCACAAATGCAACGCTTCCTCCTAGCAGAGAAAAGCTATTCAGGGAAATTATATTATGTAATTTAGACCAAACATACATCCTACAGTATCAAATCTGGCATGATTTTTATAGTTAAAAACATTTAAAAATTCTCAACTTGTGCTGCATTTCTGATTATTTTTCTAAATCCACAAGAATCTTCAAGAACATTAAGATATTTGCATTCCTTACGTTGTACAATTATTAATCCCCTTATCTGGCTTGGAGTTCTCTGTGGGTGAACGTCTTCTTGGGATGATCTGGATTTTAGATTTTTCCACCAGACGCAAAGGAAAAATATAAAAGAGAGATAAATAAGTAAATTTGAACTCAGCATGCTGCTTATTGAAAAATCTTTCATTCTGGTAAATTTGTTTGACCTCTCATTCTCGGTGAAATTAAAAAAGTCACAGCCTGATTGACTCATAAACTGACTTAAGATGTGTATGTGCACGTGCGTGTGTGCATACCACAATCCCTGCCATAGGGAGTGCTGTGGATGGTAGAAGAAATGGAGAAAGATTCGAGCTAAGGGAAAGAAGATCATGGAACCAAGTCAAGTACAGAAGGGCTTGATTTTCTATGTTAGTTCTGTGATTTTGTTTGCCACAATTAACTTCTGGCTATGTTGATAAATATTTAATAAATTGGGTGTGATTCTATATACAATGATAGCTAACAATGATAGCTAAAGGCTATTTGTAATTTAATTATGATTACAGTTGTGTAGCAAACATATTTGAAAAATGGGACCAAGAATGGATTTTAACTGGGACAAGTAAAGTTAGGTTTATACTGGAAAAGATTGATGGATGGAAACTGGAACAGGCTAAGTGACCATTGCACAGCCATCTACAGATCTGGGCATCTGTGGCACTTTTTGGCTTAACCTTAATATATGTATTCAAGGAGTGGCTTTAGCTATAGTCATAACACACTGACCTCAGAAACTGCATCTGTAGTTCTTAGGAGAAAGGAAATGGATCCGTATTGAAATCAGGTTAGTGGTGCACTTTTTCATCCCTGCCAGATCCAGTCCTGAAGCTGGAGTACTGGTGTCTAATTAATATGTATGAGAAGCATCAATCAACTCCTGAAAATGCATACTGAAGCTGCCACGTTCATATGAGGATGTGAATATGAGGATATCAATGAGGATAGCTCTGTGTGCGTGTAGATGCATTTAGCTCAGATATCTCATCTGAAGCAGTCATTGACATCCCTTTGACTGACCACAGCTTTCAATTTGGGATCTCCACTTGGATAGAGGTCACAGCTCTCCAGGGAAACGATCGGTCCCTGCAGAGCCCTGCTGCAGAGCTGGGCTTTCCAAGCGCGTTTAGCTCTCGTGGGGCACTGTGCCCCTGGAATCGCTCCCCAGGGGATGCCACGAGCCTCAAAGACAGGTCTGTAATGAACAGCAGATTTTTTATGCCTGTGACAGAAGCTTTCCTTGCTCTACAGGGAAAGCAGAGTTTGCCTCTGTGTGTGCCCTGTGTGCTACCCCATACTTGGCCTAGCTCAAGTATGTCAGTCCAACACCGAGAGGTATTGGACTGCAGCCAGTGTGGGTGTTGTTACTGCTCCTTTCTTCTGGTTTGTTCTTTATTTTTTCTTACTTCCTCTCTTTCTTTCTCAAAGGCCTCGCACACCTGATGATGGGTGAACAAGGTAAGTCCTTTGACTTTCTCTGTCTTCCAGTCCCTGGATATGAAGGAGCTTTGTCCTTGGTTCATTTCAGAGCTGGACTTTGCATGAGAAAGCAGCTGGGCCTAGAGGGTGCGTTTGCCAGTGAAGCCATTTGCATTTTTGCCTCTCTGTGCCCCGTGAGCCGTGGCTACGTGTCAGTCTCGGAGCTCCGTTACCAATGCCCTGGAGGGATAGTCTAGGAAGCGTGAAATGATTCCGCTGTCAGGAAAGAGAGATGTTCCCTCCTTCCATGCATCCCACCAAGTATTTTATCTTACCATTTCTTTCTTCTTGTGCTGGCTGTAATGACTCCTTACTCTACCAAAAAAAAAAAAAAAAAAAAAAATTACACCTCAGCGTTGGTCTCTCTTTAAGAGTGCAGTTATTAAAACAAAATATGTTAATAGCCAGCGTGGCATGGTCCTTGCTCATTATGAATACCAAGGAAAATTGCATATAATGGCCTGTAAGTCCTGTGTCTGCAGTTTAATATATTCAAATATGCACAGAGCAAAATGTTTCAGAACATAAGCAGGGCTAACCCCAGGCTGGGCTACAAATGAGATCCAGGCCAGTGTCAGAGTTCACATTTTAGTACCCCAGCCTACACAGTGTTGAGGTTCTATGGGCTGTGGTGTGATGGGGTCACTAGTCCCTTCCGTGCCCTCTTAGGCAATGGGGAGGTTTGGAAAGGAAAGGAGCCTGCTGATATGTCAAGTATGTAGAGAAGAGTTGGGAGCCCTGTTAATGCGTTCTGGTCTCATGATTGCAGCAATGAAATGGTAAATGAACTATGCAAGGTGTGTGAAGAGAGAGACCTACAAGTAAGACAGGGAGACCCAGTCCTAAACCGCACAGTGCGCTAGAAGCACCAGGCACCTGCCTGTCCCTGAGAAGACAGGGTGAGTTTTCAACTGTAGCTTAGGATTAAACAGTCCAAAGAGTTAATTGGAGAGAATATAGCGCAGTAGTGCAGAAAAGGCTCCAGGGTAATTAGGTACTTGAATACAAGGAACATGGTTTCTGTCCATCTCAATGAGGTGTAGAGAGATGTAGGACATGATCTGTTTTTATTTTGTAGTTCAAGGCAGGTGTCTACTCTGAGACTATGAAGGTTTAGGAACCTGTCAGAGCTTAATTGAGGCTCAGTGTTCAGAATTTTTAGTCCAAGTGGTAGGAAAACCATCCTTTTAAGGCTACATGCCAAAACCTTGCATCTTTGCAGTGTCTTTGTACAAGTCTCTCATTTGGCAGTGGATTATATAAGCAGACACACTTGGCCATTCAAATTAGAAGAAGCTGGCTCATGAAGAGTGGTACAGCCTTTTTGGTGGAGTTGCCATCAACCCTTTCTATATTCCCTTGTATGGCAAAAAATGTGAAAACTGTGGGCTTCTGGCATCCTTAGCCACCCTTACTTATGCAACATGCATCAGGGAGCAGTGGCTTCTGTTCTCCTGCCAAGCAACTCATATATTCACTTTTGATAAATATTTGCTGTCTATAAAAATATGCATATAAAATATGTAAATGTATATGTGTGTAAATATGCACTGTCAACATTATATGCAAATACATTAGCTTTGGAAGTGTTTAGCAAATATGCCACCATGGGATTTGTTTCTTTCTGTCCTGCTCTGTTGTTTCCATTTGCTGTTTTGAATTTGACGTGGAATGAGGCGTATCACTGGCATGCTATTGCATGAGAGGTTTGCATTTCTCTGTAGAAAATCAAATTAAAGCCAAAAGGCTTAACCAGACAGTGTCTAGATGTACTGTCAGTCGTTTAAGCCTTGCTTTGTGCTTTAGTTGGAGTGTGACCTTTTTTTTTCCCTTGGCGTTGTGTTTTGGTGGGATTTGATTGCCACGTATATATGCTCATTTTTCCTGTTTTCGTAAGTATGGCCAGTGATGTGGTTTTTCTATTTTTCCATGCCTCTTCCTCCTCTTTTGCCTCTTCCATGACGGACACTCCTTTTATTCTTCCTCTAAACGGGACGCACACCTTCCTGTCTGTAGGTAGAAGCAAAGGTAGAAGTTGCTTTCTTTCTAAAATCTTTTTCCTGTAAAATGTTTGTTTGGCAATGGAGAAATTGTGTTTTTGTGAACGTAGTTCATAACGGAGTTTAATGCCTTCTGCTAAAGAGCCTGTTAGCCGTTGTTGGCACAACGTGGGAGGTATGTATGAAGATAACTGCGCTGAGGCCTTCATGGCAGGTCCCTGCTCTTGGTGCTCGCAGTAGAGCTGCGCGTGGTGCCAAGCGCTTCGTAGCTGATGACAGCACAACGTGACTTGCTTTGGCCAAGGACAGTGACAGAAGCGAGAGGCTGGTGAGCTGGGCCTGGTGACTCTGTTGCACTGGAGTGTTGCCAGTGCTGGGAATTTTGACGCTGGGTATGGGGGGAAGCAGGATCTGGGCGTATGGAGTCCCCTCGAGCCATGGTGGACCTCTGCGTCTCCCCAAAGTCGCTCTGTTTCCCACTCTCCTCGTTAGTGAAATGGTGCTGTGTTTCCTGAGAGGAGCTGCCCTGCAAAGAGCCATGGAGGAGATGGGAAATGATGGGCATGGCTAAGCAGAGAGTCCATGTGCTTTGCAGCTCGTTAAGGTCTAGTGTATGAAGCCGTGTGGCCCCTGCAGCCGTTCAGCCCTCCACAGCAGTCTTCAGCATGCAGGCAGGGCAGATCCATCCCTAATCAAAACTCTCAAAAAGGCAAAATGCTGCAAACCTGCTCTGGGTTTCCAGTGGTGCTGGAGGGAAGGGAGAAGATAAATAGATAAGTTTTAAGAATCACTTGAGTAAAATCCATTTCTTTGTCCTACTTCCCAATGAAATGGAATGATTGGAAGGTTTTATTAGGCTGAAGCTTACCCCTTTTCTACAAGCACACTGAAGAATCTGGTCTCTTGATCAGTGCAATTTGAACCCATTGGCTGGTGTTGGGTGTTTCCATGCTGGTAAGATGGGGAAGAAATGGTGCCACTACAGATCTGGGAAGATATGAGAGCTCAGAGGATTTATTCATAATAACTTCCCTTTGAGGCACAGTCTCTATCCAGTGATCATGCCTCTTATAGCACCTGAGTTCCAGGGAGCACGATGTGTTTCAGCACTTCCTCTGTGTGTAATTCCTCTTCCTGATGCCCTGCCTTCTTTGAGCAAATTTTATATTGTGGATTCCTTATGATGCATCAGGCAATTAATAGGATTTGTTGAGTTTTCAAGTTGAAAAACATATCCCACTAATTTTATAACTATTCTATCCAGAATTGTGAGGAGGAAGATAAAATTTAAGATGTACTGAAGGTTGTACTCTTAGCAAGAGATGTACATCGTAATCACAAATATACACCATACAGATGTAGCAGCCTAAAGCTCTACACACACCATCCAATATGTTACCATGATTCAACACTGCTGCCAATAATTAAGTTAGCTCATGTATGGCTTAGTGGTATTTAAGGGTCAGTGTAGCTCAGGAAAAGTCTTGTTGAGTGGTGTTAGCTCATGTTGCTCCCCCTTTTCTCAGGCAGCGTTTCCACTGTGGGAAAGGTGGTCCAGGACTAAACTCAGTCTGGTCTGAAACAAGACAAGACCCACCCCCCACACACACACACTTGAACTTCTAGGAATGTGAATTGGGGACTAGGAGTAGTCCCCAATTAATTCATAGGCAATGAAAATATTGTTTCAGTTTCCAGCAAAGTGTAATTTTTTGGCTCTAGTTCTAGCAAGTGACTTCATCAGAGAACTATCATTTTGAATGAAAAATGGTATTACTTTCAAGGGACTTAAGCTGTGTAACTCTGAACCCAGATATGGCCTTCAGCACACAGAAAAGGTGGTACAAGATGCACCAGTGATTGTAGCTGGAAGGTTCATGTTTCTTGGCATTCTCCTAATTTTCAGTGAAGATTGGCAGCTGCTTTATCTCGTGCTGTGTATGTAGCCAGAAGGTATGATGTATTTGATTGTATAAAACCTCTTCAGGAGCTGTATTGGCCCGTGACCTTGCATTCATCACATGGGACGTCTTGCATTAATTGTTTCCACCGTAGTAAATAGCATTTTTAGGCACGTACTCTTCTGAAAGTTCAGCAGATTTTGTTGTAGTTTTTGTTAAGCTCCTGGAAAGCTGAAGAAGATGAAGTATGGGTGTTTGGGGATAATAGCTGCAGTAGTCAAAATAAGGAAAGCGTCTGTGCAGCACATGTGTTTCTACCTGAACTGAGGAAATGTGCATTACTTGTGTCTGCGTTAGGTGTAAGGAACTAGTCACAGGGATGAAGTAAATGTATGATCATCAGGAAGGATTTTTATTTTGTTTGGCATAAATTGCAGAAATTAGCTTCTCTTCTGGAGAGGAATTGACAATTACGGAACAATTATATTGAGTTTACTTCCCTAACACTCCTCTACAAATAAATGAAATGGAAGTAGATCATAAATATCCAATTCCAATTTGCTATAGAACTGGAGTTAAGGTATAGTCATGGTTTTTCCATGTCATTTGTTCTCTTGACAACCTTTGGTTAAGGAAATGATCATCTGCCTTTTGTCTGTCCTTCACCCCTTCTCTCATTCTTGTAGTGCTTTTTGTTTGACCATTGCTCATGGTTTGGATCTGACTTTTGCTGAGGTTCATGTCTCCAAAGGAAAGTGGCCTTCATCCCGATGAGATCCTTTTCTCAGTGTATCTTTCTTGGGAATAGATTTCACTTAATCCACAAAATCCTGTGCCGGCCTGAAGGCAATAGCAGAATTCCCCGGGAATTTGGTGAACCCAGATTCACGTGGAGTGCTGGGAAGCTCCAGCACCATCCCCTGCCTCACGCCGAGGGGCAGGGGCAACGCAGAGCCCTGGTGCCCCCGTGTCGGCGGCTGCAGCCCCCGCCAGGCACCCGCTCCGTCCCCAGCCCGTCCCAATTGCCAATGGAAAATGCCCAGTGAACTTCTCAGCACTGAAAAATCAGGTTATCTCCCTTGTCCCAAGCTCCTCTCAACCCAGGTAAGTCTCTGATGTTCAGCATTGCTCTCAGTGAGCAGGGTGAGGTGGTTATTTTGTCAAATTGTTCGATAATATTGACCAGGAGGTAATGGCACAGAAAAAAAGAAATAGCTTTTGTGGACTCTGATAGAAGGAAATGACTGGACCTTGCTGATCTGGAAAATAATTTCCAGTTCTTCTTTGCCAATACCACCATTAGGATTTGAGAGCCATGTGAATAAGTCCAGCTGAGTGGCCAAGGGTTTATGCAAATGTTGACGCAAAACATCAGTAACAAATTAAACCATTTGTGCTCTATAAATATCTAATTATAAAGGGGGGAAAAAACACCACTACATTCATCTTGCCAGCCTTGGCTGTGGTTTTGAAGCTGCTGATTTATCCTGTAAAATATCTGAATGATATTTGGGTTTTAAATGTAAATGTTTATTTTTCCTTTTGAGGCTTCTACACCTGAAGCCCTTTCTTTAATAATTTTAATATATGTGTGGGTTTGCTTTGGTTTTCATTTTGAAAATGAATATTACTATTACACATTTTCAATTATTAAAGGGATGGTGACTTTCAGTTTTAACTCCCATTTTAATGATTTTTTTTAATGGCAATTTATTTTAGGTTTAGCAAATACCGAGTCCATACAACCTCTACGATAGAACCAAGGCCTCTTGAATACAGACTTAATTTTGCATGAATCAGCTTTTGTAGGGAAGCCTTTTTTGCTGTTTCATATTTTAGTTAGGGAAGAAGCAAGTATTTTAATCTAATTCTTACAGATCGAACTAGAGAGGCCTGAGAGCGGATGCATTTCCAGTGTAAGGTATTGGGATGCTCTACAAGACATTCATCCTAGTTCTTTATATTCTGGGGCTGGTGAAGTTTTTGGTAGTTTGCTGAAAAAATCACTAAGGTGCTGAATAGCAACCAAACAGAAAAGAAAATATGGCTTAGAAACATCCCTCTTTTTATACTTTTCCATAATATGTTCTTACAGAGAGACGAATGCTTAATAAATAGGACATTTCTGATAAATTATTTTTGCTTGTGCTTATAAGCCAGTGTGTTTACAAACCATGTTCTATGTATAAGGCATTTAATAAGTTGTTAAACATTCTGTAGCTTACAGGTAACAGGTAATTTACTTTTCTTCACTTCTGTTCTTTTGCTATGCAATTTTCTTCCTTTTTTCTTTTTCCTTTTTTCCCTCTTTCCCCCCTAACCCCCCCCCCTTTTTTTTTTTTTTTTAACCATGTGTGAATAAACTGCTGATTCTTGGTTGGCTTTTGTTTTTGTTAGGCAGGATGATTCCTGTGAGAGTGCAAAGCGTTGTGGTTGTGTTGTGTGTAAACAGGAGCCTAAAATACTGTCCTCTTATGCTCTACTGTAGTCATCTGGTTCTGATGGGGCTCAGGTTTCATGCTACCCAAAGAGAATATTTAATTGATACTATTGAAAGGCTTTTTATTCTCCCCTCCTTCTTTAATTTGAGGTATTCAGTGGTGTGTAGAGATGCAGAGGTAGCAAAACAGGCCATATGCTTCAGAAAAGCCAGACTAATAGCACTTTTGATGGACGTCTGATTTTTAAAGTGCTGTATCTTTCATTAAAATTTACATGTAAAGTAAGGGCAAGCGCAGTGACATGAAAGCTAATGCAAGTTGCCCATCCTGACATAATAACAATCGCAAGAAACTGGAGATCCCAGATGGCAGCTTGGCCTTTGCCATCCTTTTAATAAGCTACTAACTGCTAATTATTGCACTCTTATGGGCGAGTTAATTTACTGTTGACTCTTAAAGAGACACTGTGCCTTTTCCAGGCATTTAGGTTGTTCAGTTAGGATCCCAAAGTGGTTTTTCCCTGCAGGATGGAGTCCTTCCAATGGACAGTAACAAAGAGGCAAGGGAGCAGAGCGAGGAAAATGGAGCTTAATAAGCGATGTTTTCTTTAATAATAGCAGAGCATGGGTTTGTGCTTGTGTATGGGCTTTTTCTTTTTTTCCTTTTTTTCTTCTTCTTTTTTTTTTTTTTTTTTCCTCCAGAGTAGGACCTTAGAGGTAAAAGGGCCACTAGCATGTATGCTAGATCCAGGATTTAGTCTTAAAAGGAAGCCATCATTTCTGCATTAGTATTACTATTAAAAATAATCAGGAGAATATTTCCCTTAAATAACAACCTTGAGAGTTGGAAGATTAAATGAACTGGGGATAAGAAGAAAAACGACTGGTACGTTTGTGTTACTTGAGATGACTTCAAGGTAAAATTTAAATTCACAGTTCTGAAAGATAAAAAGTCCACTATATTTTCTGATCTTTTTTTAAAAAATTTTACTCACTTGGTTGTCATAATAGAGGGAAGGAGTGTTACATATAAAGCCACTTTTTTTTTTTTTCTTTTTTTTGGTAGTGAGACCAGTGAGGGAGAAGTTTTGATCCAAGAACCTATTTAGGACTGAAGGAACAGCTGCAGCTTAAATGGACTCTAATTTGCCAGTAAACGCAGCTCTGTGAATGCCTGATTCCGGGGCTAACACTGGGGAGGAGCGCTCCTAGGTAATAGCTGATTTCCCGGGTTTGATGGTGATGCAGCAAAGTGGTGCTAATGTCATCAGGAACTGAAACTGTATTCTGGTTTTGATTCTCTTCCACCATTGCCAGGCCCTGGTACTTGCATGGCACCCACCACCTTTAATGTATTTAGCTATCCTCGCCTCGTTCGTGGAGCTAGAGCTCCTTCTCATGCTGGCTTTCATTTCCACGTTTCTTTCAAGAGCCCTGATAATTTTGAGTGCGTATATCCGAATTGAGAGAATTACTGATAGGCTATAAAATAAAATAATAGGAAGTACCACTCGTAGGATGTAGTCTGTTCATTTATTTTGAAGCCCTTTTGTCTTGAAATTTAATTGCAGACAGCACAAGCAAGTTGCTCTACTTAAGGTGCAGTGTGCCCCAAACAGCCATTAAAGCCAAGGGAAATTAAAGGTGCTTTGCATCCTAGGGATGTGTTGTGCATATCCCAGAATAAATCCCCTCAAATTCCTATATTCCCCGAGATGCTGGTTTCTTACTATAGCTGCTTTTTGTGCCAGGGGGGTTGATGTGGCAGTATTTAGAGCCACAGCCTGTGCTGCATTGCAATGATTATAGTGCTCCAGCTGATGCCGAGGCAGAGGAATCCTCCCAATGTAAAAGAAATCGGGCAGGGCAGGATCCAGCTCGGAGCCTTCCCTAACTGCAGCCTGCGGGACGATGCATCAGCCCCTCCAAACGCCGGCGTTCTTGCTGCTCTGGTTCAAGTCAAAGGCTGTAAAGCCTCTAGCAGAAACAGTCCCTTCCCAGCGCTGCTTTGTGGGGAAGCAAAGGCTTCAAACAGAGCTGGCACCTGGAGAACCCGTGTGCACGGCTGTGACCGCTGCGGGAGGCAGCGAGAGGCGTTTGCAGCAGCCCCACGCAGGGCTGCCCGCCGCAGCGCCTTCCCTCCCGCCCCAGGGCGAGCAGGATGTATGTAGTGCCCATAGGTGAGTGCTTCCTATTCATTTCTGTCCCTTGCATGCCGTTTCATGCAGCTGGCTCTCCTGGCTCCCCGCCGCAGCTGGATGAGGAAACTGCTTGTGGGGCACATGACTTCAGCAGCAAGATAAGGGTTCCTTTCTAATGGATGAGATTGTTTTGCTGAAGCCTCTAAGAAGGCATTTCAGCGTTTGCTCTAAAATCATACAGTTCTGTGACTGTTAGTTGCTAGTGGTGGTGGCAGAAATGTATAATTTGAATGTTAAAATAATTGCATTTTAAAAGGAGCTGTAGTCTTATTAAGTACAGCAGAATTGTATTAAGCCAAAGTTACAAAGTGCACACCTTTATTCCCCCTAATTACCAGCATATTAATAATGGCCAGGTTGATGATGAATGTGCTGCTCACCAGCTGGGATCAGACAATTACACTTGATTATGTAAAGAGTTAGTGGCTGTAAGCTTTGAAATACGAAAACTTGGCTGGAATACATATCCCCGCAGAACCTTTGTCTTCCGTGTCTGCATTCAGCTGCCAGTGCTCTCTGCAGTTCCTGGTTCACGCTGTAACGTCGGGAATGCAGCTGTGACGGGTGGTTATTTTCCAGCCCCATGAACGTGGATGAGGGGCCGGGTGGCACCTGCGGCGCCGACCAGCTCCAGCCCCCCAACACGCAGATCTGGCCCTTAGTATGAGCCTAAGCGCCCCCTTCCCGACACTGCCTCGCTCCTAAGGCAGCCCGGCCCGTGTGGGGGGCAGGCGGCGCTCCGGGGCTGTTCCTGATCCCTCGGGATAGCTGGGGCTCCGTGTGTTTCTCCAGAGCGCGTGCAGTTTCCGAATGCCCGTCGGCTGCTGCTGGCCGTCCCGCTAACCTGCTGAAGGGATGCACAACCTGAGCCGTGTCTCCCAAAATACTTCACTACAAACCGGTTGCTGGCAACGATTGTATGCGGTCTGAACAGCATGTAATCCTCAGCACGATGTGACAGAGCTGCTAGGCTAGGCTGTAGATTTTTTTTCCCCTAAACTTGGAAAATGTTACAAATTGTAAGGCTGTCTTTAAAAATGACTTACAGCACTTAGGGCACTCAATTTCAGGCTTCACATTTCAATTTCTCAGTCAATTTTGTATTGCTAGCTATGACACTAGGCACATCATTAGTAATTTTTCTTTGCTGCATTTTTGTACTTTATTGTACTATCAGTTGACTCCATCTTTAAAATAGATGTACTTTAAGAGAAGTCTGTGGACACTTCATTTGCTGCCATGCTGCACTGCATGTCCAAACTAGTAGGAATATATTATGTGGTGTTTGCACATACTGTACCAGGTTATCAACCAGAAATATGATTTTGTTTTTTAATGCTTTTCTTAAGTGTCATTTCCCTTTCACTTCCCAAATACTAATCTTCCTTTGTCAGCAGGGGTAGAAGAGGGGGAGATAATATTTGATTTTCTTTCTGTTTCCTAAGCTACTATTATTTAAACCAATGTAGGGCTTTTTTACTAATTTTCTCCTTCAGGTGTTTGCCATCCGTCTGCTGGGTTCAACTTTGTCCTGTTCTATCAGGCAAGTTTGGTAAATGTTGATCAGTGCATGAAATCAGTTCTTAAACGGGTGCAAAATTGCCTTCCGTCAGACTGTTTTGATCACAAGGGCTTTCAAGTGTCAAAGTCATTTGGAGAACCAGATAGATAAAATGCATGAGCACTAAGCTTTTTTTCCAGGATAGAATAAATAAATGTGTTTTCTACTGTGTGCTCTGCTTTTCATAGTGATTTGTTAAAAGCAAAAAAAAAGGCAACGATATTAAATATTTACAAGAGTGATTTAGTTGTGTAATCTTGTGCTATGCATCCCTGTTTAACAGTGAAATCAGCTACTGTTGAAGTAAATGCCATTAAACTGGTAGTGCTGTGAAGGTCACTGCCTATACAATGTCAAAGCAATTTATAGAGAATAATGATTTTTGTCGGCTTTCCAATGCACCAACCTCCCTCCTTTTCCAAAAATAACTGAAAAGAAATTTATTTCAGGCCTCACTTTCTCTCTGACTCTTCTCCCATCTGACTGATTTGGAAGCTTGATGCCTCTTCACCAGTTTCTTTTCTGAGGTGCTCGGTGACTGGATGCTGATTCTCTGCTTCCCGACCTGAGCTCATTACAGCTCTGCTCGCTGGGGTTTACAGCTGGCCACTTCTCAGCAGCTCGTTTTGAGAGAGATGCTGAATTGGACCTCCTCGGTTCAGTTTGCTTTTGTCTCCTGTAGTATCTCTGGCTTTGTCTGTGTGGGGTGGTGGTTGGTTTTTTTTTTTTTTTTAAACCTGAAAAATACCTTTTTCTGTTACTGATTGTGTGTGATCATCAGCAGCACGGTGGGATGTTTTACCATCCCATTAACCCA
>JAVCKT010028188.1:0-10727 GCA_032273925.1 Rhynchotus rufescens | reverse complement strand
GCTTTATCACCCTCTAATAAAATAATGGATGCAATACTATGAGAAATGAATCTGTAACTATACAGGGTAATAGAGCCATGAGCAATAATCAGTGGCATTCTTAATAAACAAAACTCACAGCAGACGTTTGATTACTTTTGGACTGAGTTACAGAATTAATGGATGAAAGGAAAACATGGGTTGTGATACATCTAACTTCAATGAATTGTTTGACAAAAAACCCTATATAATCTTACTTGAAAAAACAACAATTAAAACTTGGCTTTAACATGAAGAATTTGCTAAAATAAATTAACAAAACAAACGCAATAGCATTTTCATGAACTGGGCTAGACGATTTGGAAGTTACAGTCATTTCTATCTAGCACTTGGTTATCAAAAAAAAAAAAGAAGAAAATGACATTAATGAAATGTGTAGATTTGACTAGAATGAAAGAGTTGCAATAATCAGTGTGGATAGAAAACAGCATAAATGTTGCCTAAGTGCTGTGACATCCTTTGGAAAGCAGTAGGTGGATAATTCATCTGTGAAGACATCTGATAAGGTACACCTAGACTGAAATGTTATGGGCTTTAAACACCGTGGGGTGGAGATATGTCAAACAATTTGTAAGAATTTTGAAAGGCTTTAATGATTACAATCATATGTGGCTTCATTATGAGAGAACCTAAACTTAGTTCTGACAAGGGGGAAGAAATGAAAGCCATCTCCAAGCACATACAGAGGAAAAAGCTTATCTTGATTTTGTTACAGGAGAATGAAATAGAAGGGATGCCACTGAGTTGAACAAAGGTGTTTTAAGTCGAGACTGAGCATCTTACTTATAGCATTAGATTATAGAGCAGTTTTTGAAGTAAAAACAGGGAAACCTCTGAATTTTTGACAACTAAACTGGAAAAACTATTGAAGCTTCTACTCTTGGAACCAGTCCTTCCTTGATAACTGGTTGAAATGATACAGCAACTTAGAGTAGGACCAGTTAAATCTTTTACCTTCTCAAAAGCTCCACATGTACCACACCATAGGTCTTCATTCTCCAGGGCGCCTTGATCACCTTCACATTGAAATCCTGTGTGTGTTTCTCTGTTGAGATGACTTTATCTTTGAGGGAGCAATAATCTGTTGTATCAGCCAGCGATACAAAAATAGCCCACAAAATGCCAACAAAATGTTTTCATAAATGAAAGTGGATGGTTTGCCATAGCTACATTAATGCTAATGTACCACCAGGTCTCCTTTTTCTTTATCTATGTGTTAATTTTATTCTCCAGTCTCCCCCCTCCCTTCTATCTTAATTGCCCTCCCTAGACTAGAGGCTGCTGCCTTTTGGCTTCATTACCAGCTTTCATTTTCATTAAGAACCTTGTGCTAATGGACTGTTATAAAACACACAGTCATCGCTGGCAGGTGTTGCCAAATGACTCTCAGCACGATGGCATTTCTGTGCAATGGAGCAAACAGTCTGGACATTGGATTTGTGGAGCATCCAAGGGCTTGGGTTAGAAGATGAAGACAGAAGTTTGGCAGGTCAGTACAAAGAAACTCCAGTTGTTCACATGAGCAATGATGGAAAAAGAGCACTATGAGTAGTGGGCTTGTTCTGAGACCTCCAATAGGGCCAGCTGAGGTTGCAGATATTGTAGAGCAGCTCCCCAAATACTTCTGTAGCAGTGACAGAGCTCCCAGCATACAGTCCTCATCTCTCTCCAGTTTAGAAGAAAAGGAAAATCTGGATGCTACCTCATTGAATGAAGTGAAATCATAAATCAAAATAAACTTTGTGGCTTATGTCATCCCACATTACTAATGAGAATGCACATTTCTGCTGCAGAGAAATCTGTCACAGTTGTCTTTGTATGCCCTCTGAAACATCTAGTGACGTTGGAACAAAAATCCGTCAGAAAAGAGCAAGAACTTCCACGGCTGTCCTTCAAGGAGCTGCCTGTCCCAGTAAAAATAACTATGCATGCCCCCCAAAAGGACTGCTGGATCTTAACTCTAAGAGAGGGAGAAAACTTTTAAGATTTGAGGTACTGTTCTAAGGAGCTGTTATTCGGTGCTGGTCTGAAGTTCCTTAACACTTTTCTGTTGTTTTCTTCCGAAGGCTTGTAGAATTTCCCTAGTTATGGGCCAGAGCAAGTGCTGAGCAAAGGGACATGATGACTCCAGCTGCAGATAGGCAAATGGTCCATTTTGTGTGTTTTTGTCATATTTGTGTTTTTGCTTCTTTCCTACCACTTACAGGTTGAGGGACCAGCTAAAATAACAATAGAGAGGATGGTAACACCTGGGCAGAAGAAGCAGTTCCTTTTCATCAGTTTGTTTTATCCTTTCTCAAGGCACTGCTGCCCTTGAATAAAAACTTCTGTTTTGCAGAGGAACCAGTGTCAAGCAAGAACTGCTTGATCTGACTAATTGCAGGACATAGATTTTGGTTAAGCTAAAAAGGTCGGTCAAATTCTTGACCTTTTAGCAGTCCTTGGGCCACTTTTAAGAAGGATAGTGCAGTTAAAGCCTCCAGCTGTTGTGGGAGCTGTGCTTACACAAGCTACATGTAATGTGCTTCTTTGGGAGCCCCAAGCAAAGGGCAGGAGAGGAGCAGACCTAGTGGGATGGATGGTGGGGCTGGCTGAGGTGGGAATCTCAACAAGCAAGGGCTCTGCATCAGAGCGTGGCCTTGGGTGATTTTTGGTGAGGGAAGGTAAAGACCCGGTCATAGAGATAGAGAGAATGCAGACTTTTTCTTGGGGCCCTGTCAGAGCTGTGCAGAGTGAGCTGTAACCCAGAAAGTCATTAAACCATGTGTTGAAAGCAAAGGGTGGAGGAAAAGCCCCCCAGCAAATGGAGGGCAGGTAACTGCCTCTCTAGATGACCATAAGTCATCACTTTCAGTTTTCTCCACATAAGCAAAAATAATTGGCCTAGTTTATATTTGAAAACAGCTTGGTTTACAGTGTAAACCACTTGTGGTCATTTTGTATTATTTGTCATATGAATGAGTCTTGGCTGGTCCACTTCTAAGCTCTCATCAAGTATGAGTCTGTTAAGAACTTGAAGGAGCAAGGGAGATGTGTGCGTACTGGCATGGCATCACCTGCTCGCTGTCCCTATAGGTGAGGGTATCTGGTCACAGGCTCTGCTCAACAGCTCTGACTCCGGCTCCTTACTGCACCATGTTCTGTCCACTTGTGCTCCCCAGAAGAGATAGAGCTGCTGGACGTCTGCCTTTAACCTTTCTGACATGAATTCTGTGTCGTCTTTTTCTAGAATGAGGTGGCCTCAGCTGAAGGCTCAATTACCATCTTTTATTTAAGCAAGTCTCAGAGGAAATCTAGTTTTTTAGAATACAGGAAAATTATTCGTGTTTAAAAGCAAGCATAATCTAAATAGGTATAAATCTCTCTCTCCTTTCCTCATGTAATTCTCTCTAGGTCACACTGTAGAGCTTTGCTGGTACATGCTTAACTCTGACCCTGTGTTTCTTCTGTGTCTTTTCCTTGTACTTGCATAAATGCTGTGTATGTCTGGAGGATTCTCTTCTGAAGTGATCAAAGTTATATGTGTGCAGAAACTGTAGCTCAAATCACTTCAAAGTGAATTAGGCTAAATAATGAGAATACATAGCTGGAGAATAATCTTACGGTGCACAGCAGGACGCAGGGGCAAAACATGAGTTGCTGTAACCTGATAAGACACAGGGAAAGGTGTTAAGGAGCATTTTAGTGCTGAATGTTATTTATTAACATTCTTTCTTTTATATTCTGTCACTTTATGTGTATTTTGGTTCTCTCAGGCTCTTTTCAGATAGGAGGCGTGACAGGACAGATCAGTCCTTTCTCCTAATCCCTGGCCTTCTGTTACAGTTGGTTTGGAATATTATAGAAGTCTTGTACTGCCCTTTCACTGGCACTTGAGATTTGTGAGTCAGACTTCTTTGCCAGTCTTGATTTGTGTTCCCCCAGTTGCTCTGTGAGGGAAGGGTAAGTGTCCCATCTTTCACAGAATCATTCAAGTTGTAAGGGACCTCTAGAGATCATCTAGTCCAACCCAGAAGGATGCAGAGGGAGGGTCCCTCAGTGAAAAAATAGCACAGAAGGGAATACAACCTGTATACTCTCGACTATTTTAGGGTATTAATAGCAGCTGTAATCTAAACATGAAGTTGAAGTCTTTATCAAGAGAAGGGCAGAGTTTGGTCTAATAGGTTTAAAAAAAAAAAAAAAAGAGTAGTCGATGATGGGCAGAGCCATTATCTTCCTCCAGAAAGTGATTTACTTGTTATTGCTGGGCTGTGACTAAGGCTTTTCCTTCTGAAGGGATAAATCATTCCTAGTAGAGTAAATGTCACATGCAGATGTACCTGTGACTCCAGAAATTGTTGCCCTTTAACAGCTTCCCAGTAACATTTCCCTTGCAGTGCTTGGGTAAATGCAATGACAGAATAAAGGGAGCACCTATTTCCTTCTTCTGCCCCTGTTCATCACAGGAATCCCAACCTGTCATTCCCACCTCTGGGCCGTGGCATCTTGAAGAGAATGACTCAGACCACTGGCAGAGCAGATAATGCCAAGCCAAAAGGAGACTGGGCAGCGTGTAAGTCTCCAGCCTTGGGACAGGAGCTGACCGAGGTCTCAGTGCATAATCACCGAGACTTCCTTGCAATTCAGAGGAGATGTTCTAATTTACACTAAAGGAGAATCTTCCTGGCAGATTAGTGGGGTAGTGAAGGGAAGGTATGAAGGTTGTAAGGAGGACGATATGTCCTAAAGAACTGGTTGATACTTAGGTTGCAGGTTGGTGACAAATAAGAAGTTACCTGTCTCAACAGATACACTATACTATTCGGCATATACTATCCTCATCCCCATAATAATGTCTACGTTTCATTTATTTATTTATTTTTAATGACAGTGGACTTTGATAGAGGGATCTTACCAAATCTGAGATTTAGCTACACAGCCTGATAATGACTGATTACAGTTTCCTTGTGATGGCTCCGTAGTGATCTCTGCATGAAGAAGGTGAATTTCAGTCCTACTGTGACCTGGGAGGATGTAAAGCCTTGTCACCTTCCCTGTGGTTACCTCAGAGGGATTCAGACACTGCATGCTTGACCATTTCTTCTTTTTTCTTAGGTATCTTGCAGGATTGGCTTAGGAAGTGGATGAGGGACATCCTCCATGTGTCTAGCTTCAGCTAGAGGAAGATGTGTTCAAATCTTTCTTCTGATATCTGCAAAAGCCATCCCATCTGTAGATAAGCTGTGTAAATATGTGGACAGATAGTGTAGCGATGGATGTGATTATAGGGCTCTAAAGTTGATCTAAGCATAGGCATTGGTATGTCATTCAAACCACAGACCAAAATTGTCAGCCATGGAATCCATGACTCTTTAGAGTAATGTAAATATATTAAAACCATGTACATGGTAGGTGTTAACCTAGTTAATGAGAGTGTTAATCAGTAGAAGGAGAAAAGGAGAGTTTGGAGAGATGGAAAATGCTGCGGGATTTTTGTCTAGAGAAGAAACAACGAGGAGGATTTACCGTATGGAGAAAAAAGGCTTCTTATGAGCACAAGTGCTGCCACAGAGCTTGTCAAAGAGTGAGAGGGTTGTAAAGAGAGTACAAGTAATTACACAAGGTTATTTATTTTGTGACTGTACCTTAGAGTCTGAAAATTGGGAACAGAGTTCTTGGAATATCAAAAATCTTCCCAAGCAGCAGAGTTTGCTGTCCTAGTGTTACAGACTTAACCACTGAGGAAATAGTTGAATTCAGAGAAATTTCACAAAGTTGAATGCCCCAAAATGCCCCTGCAGGGCAAACCCTACAAGAAATGGAAGAGTAGACCTGGGTGCTCTTACAAAGTCTTCCTTCCTTGTATCTCAATGATGGCTTTTAGATTTGTGTAGCTCCTGTGATTTCAGATGAATGACTTCTATGAATTGACAATTAGACCCCCTAATTTCAAAACTCCTCAAGAGTTTGATACTGGGAACTGGCACCAGAAGTTGGTGAAAAAGGAGAGTAGCTGAGTTTTGTTAGGAACCTTAAATAATACCCATTAAGGTAGTGTTACTGCTGCAGTAAATTGCTGTGATTCAAAATTTCTCTCCTTTCTCAAACTCTTTGTAATGTCCCAGCTGAACTGGTGAACCTGGTACCTCGCAACCTGGTTGATACAGCACAAATGTTCCCCCCCTCCTGTTCATGCAGTCCTGGGACTACTTGAATGCAAAGAAGTTTTAAGAGTATTTCTTGACCAGCTCCTACTGCTTGGAACAATCTTATATGGCTCAGTTTCCTCTTTCCTTTCATCACTGTTTAATTGTTTTAATACTTAAAACTGTTCTTCAAAGTAGTAATGATATGAAAGAGAACAGAAAGTTGTGCTGCAGTGATACAGTCTTTTTAGACACCTTTTCCTCTACACACTTTCTTTGGTAAGAATCTAAGAAAAATCAAAACTATTTATTAAGTAAGCCAGAAATGAAGCTAAGATTGTAAAGAGCAGTGTGAATCATTGGAGTTAAAGATCTTGAACAGCACTTCATCCATCTCCCTGCCAGCGCACTACTACTTTGTACAGTGCAAAATGAAAATAGCAGCAGCCTTATAATCCCTTCTGCTGGTGTAATGATTACATGAAGAAGGGTTTGTACCAAGAAGTGTGTGGGTGAGCGTGAGCATGCATGTGTGGGCAGCTGGCTCATTTGGTGCTTAAGTATTCATTGGCAATTGCCTTCATTGGCCCTCACTTTATTAGCTTTCCCCAAGTGGTTCTGCTTTTACTAAGGGCAGCGGGGTTTATGGCAGCAATATTTCTTACAGTGTCAGAGATAAAATATCAGACTAATAACAGAGTCTTTGGTAATGTAAGTCACAGAGGGAAAGTGAACTCATTTTGAAGAAGTCCTGCTTGGGAATGTTAAGTCTCCTGTCCGAGAAGCAGGCTGTGAAATTTGGTGCATTTCATGCTCTCTAGGAAGATAAATGATTTGTCTTAAGCGATGGGAGGGTGAAGAGATCCAATTTCAGTTACTACTTTCCTTGGTAGATAATAACTTAGACTCTCTGACATCCAGGGACTCATTCTGAGAGGAGCTGAACACATAGCTCCACCAGTGCCATGAAAAATTGGGAGTGCCTGTTTTCCTAGTAAACTCCAGTTTCCCCTGGAAATGGGAAAAGTAAATGCTTTCCAAACAGGCCTTCTCTTGAGGGAGAGTGGCTTCATTCTTTCCCTTTTTTCCTTGTTTTAATATCGCTAAAATATTATTTTGCACAAGTACTGCTTTTGGAGCTCTGAGGAGTCAACGAAGGAAAAAAGAAACATTTATTCTACCCTCAATTTATGCATGTTCCCTTGTATGACTTAGAGTGAAGAGCACGATGTCCTTTGAGGACTGGAGATCTATGTTTTCTCCTTCTAGGACATCTGAGGGTCATACCCTACACCTTGTTTTATCTGTTTTGAGGCCTTTTAACCTGATTTTTCTGAAGACTTCCTTAGGATAATACAGAAATGTATAGCATAGAGTACCTAGCTTGTGCTTTGTGTGCATGCATATACCAGAGCGCTGCAGGGGCTGCTGCCAGTTGTACCTCTCCCAGGATCAGATCAATTTGGAAACAGGAATTTTAGCTTTCAGGAAAAGCAAGGCCTGAACAGATTAAAAGTGTGGAGCAGAAAGTAATTTAGAGTAGCAGAGAAGTAACTACAAGATGATGTGTTGGCACCTTTATTTGCAGGAAATGTCGGATTTAAAAGTGAGGAGACAGTAACATTGAATGCAGAAGGCAGACTGAAGAGAAATGTGTCTCTTTCTGGCAAGAACACGAACCCTGAGGTTTTAGAATATTAAAACAATGATGAAATTAGGCCACGGACTCTCCGAATTCAGCTCTGATCAGCTTCCCCACTTCTGGTCACAATCATATGCTTATCTCTTCCTTTCACATGCATTAAATTAATCAGCCATAAGCTAAAAATAATCCAGTGCGTAACACTAATCTACTAGAGTACGTAACAAATAGAAGGTTATAGTACTCTGTGCCACTGCAGTGAGAGGTCATCGGAGACAGAGATGTTGTTGCCCAGTGTTCAGCTGGTTAAATTATGAGGATGAATATTTCACCAATGCTTAAATATCCTCCTAGGTACAATCCATGCTCCCAGGATATGATACCTGAACAAGAAAATTTAAAGGCACAGAGCTGCTACAGGACAGAAGAAGGTAGAGGGCAGGTTATTAATAGGTGCAAATAAAGAAGGAGTTACAATTTGCCATCTCAGAGTACATCCCAGCTACTTGATGGGGTTGTGCTTCAGGACCTCTGGCCTAGTGTAAACATTTCTGCTGAAGTCAAAGCAGAAGACTCGAGGCTAAGTATATTTCAGGCAACATTCATACCAAACATAGCTACATGTTCTGGTGCAAAATGAAAAAAAAAATCCTATGGTCGCTCAGTTCTTTCATTGAGTCATTCAGACCTGAGCTTCAGCATTTTGCGATGGTATCAAACTGGACATGATACTTGATGCTCAGGAGTTGCACTTGACTCTTCAGTGCAGCATGGCATCTTAGCAAAGGTGGCCACACTGTTCCTTGGCCACGGCTGCCTCGCATCCAGCCAGCTCAGACCCAGCTTCCAGTGGCCTGTTGCTGCCCAGGCAGCTGTACGTGTCATACAGAGTCTCTAGTGGATCTGCCCCTCATCACAAGGCTGCACAGACACACACACAAACACAGGTAGAGAGCTAAGATTTGTTTTGGCCATGTAATATATCTCATGTATTACGTTAAGTAATAAGTGTTAAGGTGTCTTGGATTTAGACATTCTTGAGTCTAATATGGTCAGGTGTGTCACTTTATATATAATTTTGAACAAGTTTTTCAACCAATCCCTTTCCTGTTTGATTGTTGGCTGTAAGATGGAGCTAATACATATAGTCTTGGAAGCTCTGCTTTCAAGAAAAAGGCAAGCACAGCTGTGAAGCTGTGTGCAATAAAGAACAGTTAGGAAATTGTTTTGAAGATGAACAGCACCTTCTCAGTTTTAAATGATAATATTTGTCAGCATATGCTTTCATTCTTTTCCTAAAGCAGAGCTGGCACCAGAAGTTCTGGATGTGCAGGGGTACAAATTAACCCATGTGTTGGATCACAGTGCTGCAGCAGAGTTGTATGTGGGGCAGGAGAAGCCAGGTCCATAAAAAGTCCAGCGTTTTGTTAATTTAAAAGAAACTTTACACTGTGCACAGACTTCTGGTGTTTGACTGGGTTAGTATTGGATTTTTCTCCATTCCAAAACCCATACTTTTCATGATGTTAGTGTAGCCCACCACATCTGAAGGTGGTTTGGAAAGTCTTCAGAGTACAGCCTGTCATATATCTCAGGAACCACTTGGCATAATTTTAGATCCTATGCTACAGTAACGATAATGAGAAAAAAAAATGTGTAAGTGAGTGTAAAAACATGCAACAAGTATTTGAAATGCACTGAGTAGAAGCCTGGCTCAAGGAATCTTACCTGGTTTCATCTACGTGCCCTGTGATATCCACCTTTCAGTTTCATGTAGTAAGTAGCAGTTTTGCTTGCTGTTTTCCTTAGAGACAAGAAAGCATTTCCTCAAACTTTAGCACCTCCTTTGTGCTCCCAGGCCAGGGGAGCAGTCTGCTTTAATTTAGAACCATATAATACAGGGTAAAACTGATGCAGTTGCAATTTAAATGAGAAAGAACTCAGCCTCTGAGTTTTCCAGAGCAGCCAAACGGAAAACACCCTGGTCGTCGGCAAGTGCCTGCTGTAAAGCCAATCTGTGCGCAGTGGACAATGTTGGGTTTGAGGAGAAGATAAATCCCAAACGCCAATTACAGACGAGAGCCAAGTGGAGCTGCAGGGTGTCAGCAAAAGGTAGGTCCTCAAGCACGAGGGTACCTGGGCTGCCACAGCCGGGCAGGCACGAGGGCTTGCTGGTGATTGATGACCCTGGAGACTACAGGTAGCATGAGCAGTAGTGTGATATAGAGTACACATTAGTAGCAATTACCGTTTGAATAAGTTATCAGTGGAAGGAGGTAGAGGACTGGAAAGCTGCTCTATTAACCGCCTGAAGTCATACAGCTTCTTGAAAAAGTTTATATTTTGCTGAGAATTACAATCATCGTGACAAATGCCAAATTCCAGAGAATTTCTCATCCTAGCCTCTCTACCAGGGAGTATTCCACCAAAACAGTTTAAAGCAACAGTTCATTTATATTCAAAAAGAAAAGGTATAAGCAAGACAAAACATAACATTCAGAGATTGTGCTAACCTGTATACATAGCTTATCTGAAGTCCTGCATTGGGTGTTCAGGTTGTGCTCTTAGGCTTTATTTTTTTCATGAAACAAGTGTTCCTCCTGATACCCTATCCTGTGCTATGGTATAACCTATTAATTCTAGCTAAGCAGAAATAATGAATGTGAAAATTTCAGTGTGAAAAATGTATTGGTACAAACCTGTGTCACATCTTTAGAAGGAGCAACAGAGAAGGTGCAGATGAGTAAGAAAACCAGTAAAGGAGTCTTCACGCTAAAATCTATTAGTGGCCTAATACAAATGCTTCATTTTGGTTTTGTTTTTCTAGGAGCTACCTGCAAAGCCATTTGAAATATTCTAGTGATCAAAGCATTTCTCTGAAGTTCTGACATGCATTATAATTCAAAGAAATAAAATAA
>JAVCKT010028187.1:0-26885 GCA_032273925.1 Rhynchotus rufescens | reverse complement strand
TTTTTCTTTTTTTTTTTTCAGCATTTCAAAGTGAAGATGCAACAAACCGAGAAAAGCAGCAAAAAGAAAAAGCCTCTGTGTTCCCTGAGCTACCTTGAGCTGGGTCTTTGCAGCACTTCCCTGGCACGGGCTGCTAAAGCCAGGTCCCCTGGCAGCATTTAACCCGGCCCTGCGGGATGGGTCACCTTGCTCCCCGAGCAGCCACTCCGCTTTGTGCCCTTGCAACAAAAGGCACTGAGCAGCCTGCTGATTCGCAGGTGCAGCCTTTGCCTGGCACCCGGAGCAATTCATCCTAATGCTTAATGTGGTTTATCTTAATGCAACAGGATGCAAAACCCGAAGCCGAGCAGACCGTGCCGCCTTGGAGGCATCTCTGACTGTGGAAGAGGATGAATCTACCTCCACTCCTCCAGTTGGACATGCCCGGAGCACTTAACAGATCCTCCTGCTATCACACACTGAACGCTTTCCTGCTTGGAAAGATGTGGATCCTACAACCCATTAAATATTTTTTTAAGGAAAAAAAAAAACAAAAAACAGTTCTCCTGAAGACTAATCCCAAACCTTTGGTCCCTGTGAAGAACTCAAGTTCTTCCAAGGTCTGTTTCTGATCCGTGACAAAGATGCAGTACCCCCAGGCACCGCAGCAAAGCCTCCCCGTCCTTCACTCCTGCATCTGGAGTCCATAACTGCGCCGGGTAGAGGGAGCCCAGAGGAGGACTTGGCTCCGCTTCCAGCCTCGGGATTACGGCTGAAGGATCTGCGAACCGGAAAAAAATCCCCGTGTCCCCGAGGATGCACGGCTGGGGTTGAGCCTCCCTGCTCCGGGTCTTTCCAGATAGCTGAGAAATGAAGGTGTGCTGCGAAAACAAATCCTTATTTAATGCATTAGTGGCTGTGAATCACTTTGCATAAAAAAATAAGAAGGAAACGGGAGTTTTCTGCCTGCAAAACTCAGGGTAGCTTGATCAGCCAGGGCAAGAACATGTTGATTTGCCAGCAAGCTGCAAAAAGAGACTGTAACGCCCAGGCTGGATAATGTGCACTAGGCTGGCTGGGATTTATGTAGAGCTGCCATGTTTGTGGCTGACCCAGTGCACGTGTTACAGACAGACATCACATTTTCTGTAAATTCTGCAAATTTGAAGAGCCCACTGTGTCTCTAGGGAGGTTTTCTTCACAGTTACTTATTCAGCATGTATTATTTTCAGGTTGAAATGTATGGACTTCCATATGTTGGATCTTGTCTGTTTTCTCAAGCTGAACAATAGAGAAGCATTATTCCTGTGGAAAAAAACGAGGGATCCCAACATTTTTCTTTTAGTCTGCTTTTCTATTACCTACTGGCAAGTCTAAGAGAGGATGAATGTCTGTTGTGTCTATGTCGGAAGTGCAACACTTCCAAAAAGATGTAGGTGACAAGGAGAGCATCACCTTGTCTCTGATGTTACTACAGCAGCAGGACTTCGGAAATCTGCCTTAAGAAAAGCATATTTTGACTTAGAAACCAAATATGTTGGAGCTGAAGAAACTTAGACTAAAAACCAGAAGTCAATGGGTGCAGCAGGTAGAAGGGAGATGGGTTTTGAACCTCTGCCTCCTCTTCATTTGCCAAAAAAGAAGCAGCAAGGGGGGCATCAAAGAACAAAGTGCATCAGATGCATGAGAAATACACAGGCCCCGTTTTCTCCAGGGTTTTTAAAGATTTCAGAGCATCTTTCTCCAACTTCTCCTCTATGATGTGGGTGGTCCCTTGCAATCCGCCCCCTTACTTTTGCATTTAACCCCCTGTCTCCTTCACCTGCCGGGCTGGCGGGACCCAGCCGTCCCCTCCTGGCCTGCCGGGGGGTCAGGGCTATATCAAAGGGTCTCCGTTGCTTTCCCAGCTTAGCTGCCAGAGTCACATTACAGGCGGCCAAAGCCCTATCTCTGATCGCTTTAATACCACTAACCCATGTCATGTCAGACTGAGTCAACATTTGCTCTGGAAAACAGTCCTGACACAGAGAAGCCAGCCCGTGGCCTCTCCTCGGGATCGTTTTGAAGTTAGCCAGGGTTAAAAAAAAAAGGGGGAAAGAAAAGGGGTGAACAGCTGGGAGTTTTCCAGCATCTCCTCCGAGCCTTTCTGACAGATCCCGGTCCCTGGAGTGTCAGGTTACTGGCCTGGGAACTGCTTTTATTATAAGAGGGTCAGCAGGGAATTGTGGCATTTTCAATTACCCGCCGGCAGGAGCGGCTGCGATCTGGGGTCGGGATTAAGAGCCTGACCCCCGGCTGCAGACGGAGCAGCAGGGAAATGTGCTGGGATGCAGCAAGGCCCCAGCGAGGCCGGAGGCCGAGGGATGGAGCAGGGGGCAGATAGGGAAAAATGGCTGGAAAAAGAGCACGTAACCTCTGCAACAGCCTGAGATGCATGGAAAAGGGTGAAACGGGAGGAATATGTCCTGCTGAGATGAAGGGGAGACTTTGGGGCCATCGGCAGGGATGTGCTGTGGTTGGGCTGGCAGCAAGGGCTTCCTAGACCTTGAAATCGCAGGGCTTGGTGACATCTCGGCAGGCAGCCAGGCTCTGGCACTGGTGTTACATGTTGTGAGCTCGCAAGGGCTCTGTGCTAGCTCTGTGCTAAAATCCTCCTGTCCCGCTGCCCATCTGTCCCCCAGCACCTCCGTGTCCCTGACCTGCTGCTGCTGAAAGGGTCCAGCATTGCGCTGACTATTACAATCTTCATCCATCCACGCTCTCCTTCCGCCGTGGTGGTACTTTCAGGAGCCGGCTCCTTTGGAGATCGATCCTCACCAGCCGAAGTTGGGGAAAGAGTTGCAAAGAAGTGACAGCCCTAGGGTGATTTATCAAGCATTGCTCACCTTAAAGCCTGACAAAAACACGGGGTTGGGAAAGGCACTGCAATGGTTGCAGCCACGTGCATAGACCCCGGCTCCGGCTGGCAAGGGGACACTGCCAGGCGTAGACCCATGTGTCAAGCGTCTGGAAAATGTCCCATTCGACCCTGTGCTCCAACCTCTCCACTTTGCAGCTACAAATGCTGGTTAAAAGGAAAAAAAAAAATGAAAAACTCCAGGAGTGGAGCCCAGAACTAGGTCCTGGCTCCGGCCCCACTTGAACCACGGAAGCCTTTGGTGTGGATTACAGCCCTGAAAGCGGCTCCTAACGCCACCAGCCCCGCCGCTTGGCTCAGGCACATGAAAGCCTCTTGGCCGCCGTCGGGCTCTTTGTCTTGCTGAGTTTGCAGCCGCCGCTTGCGGGCACTCGGGGAGGGCAGGATGTTATTGGCGTCGCTGCGAGGAGCATCCCGGCCTCCGGCGAGGCGGGCACCGTGTGCCCGGGGCATCGCCGCCTCCTGGCCCGCACTCCGGATGGGAACGCCGGCTCTTCCAAGTGGGGCTGGCAGCAAGCAGGGAAGCTGGCAGGAGCCAGCCCTGCATCCCTTCCAACTTGCCCCGCAGATTTTCCACAAAACCGCTGTTTGCCCAGAAAAAAAAAATGCTGGTTGACTGCAACCAAAACTGTTGTTAGGAAAATCCTGATTTGGAAAATTGGAAATATTTTCCAATAAAATATTTTCCAGTAAAAGCTCAGGTGATGCCTCTTGCGGGGCGCCCACTCGGATCCCTGGGCCTTGCTCAGGTGTGATGGCACAGATGCCAAGCAGCAGCAGGTTTTAGCAGCTCACAGCGTTTCCTTCCCTTCCCAAGATGCAGAATTGGGTCTGCTATCACGGCAATGTCCCACTGGAGATATTCAACCTGCTCATGGAGCATCTCTCGCTTATTTCAGGCTGTTCAGCCGATGGAGATGCTCACAGTGGCAAGAGGCTCTGCCTCTCCCAACTGATGACTCCTATTAGCAAGCAAGGGCTGCAGGTTGTCACCAGCCAGGGGGACTGAGACAGAGCTCAACTGCTCGAGTGTCATCACTGCAAGCATCGCTACGCATCTTGACCCTTGGCGTCCTTACAGCTCCTTCCCTCCTCAGAAGCTGGCAGGACTCTCCTTGCCTCTCGGCCACCCTCTTGGCACCGAGCTTTTGCTCTGGCATGGCTGAGAAAAGGCTGTTGGTGGCATCTGGGATCTGTGTGACATGTTTGTCACAGTTGTTTAGTCCTTTAAGGTGGGAGTGACTGCAACAGATGGAAAGGCCAGGAACTCCCTGCTGGTCAAGACCCACGAGCCTTGGGTCAGCATGAAAGATGCTGCTCAGCATCCGTATCGTCTGCAATATGTGGGGTTAGCTTTAAACCAGGCTGTTGTAAGAAGGTTGGCACTAAAGAGGGACTCGGAGTGTATCCAGCATATTGCAGGTAGCTCATGCCCTTGACTCGGTGCTTCTCGTTGTAATTATCTGATTTGGAAGATGATGCAAAATCAGCGCTGGCAAAATGTCCATAAAGAGCCCGAAATGGCAGCACTGGGAACTGTAACAGCCCTGCAGAGCACTGAGCACAGCTTGATGACTCTGCCCAGCAAAACAGTTATCGGGTTCTGTTTGGGTGTGCAAACCAAAATGTAGGTCTTGCTTGATGAATGGGAGACAGCATCTAGCAGAGCACTGTCGGAAGGGACCAAGACGTTGTCATAGAAACCACCAGGGCAGAAGCATCCTGCAGGGCTCAGTGAGGTAGCACCTTCTTTGGGCAGATAAAAGGGAAACAGTGACTCTAGGAAGGAAAGTGGTTTGTTTGTTTGTTTGCAGCGGGACTGCTGCTGGGAACAGCATATAATTCCAAAAAAAAAATGATGACGAAGAATTTGAGTTTCTGAGAAGAGCTATAGAAAGAGCCATGTTCTGAAAAGCCACCTAATACCAAGCCAGGGTGATTTAGCTAGGGGCAATTACCCTTACTTTTCTTCGAAAGAACCTATTTGCAGTCTGCATCTACATGAGCAGAAGTGTCTCCTCTACCTACTATCACTGTTGCTGCCATAAGGCAATAGCAAAATAAGTTGGAACAATGTAAAGGGAACGTTAGTGAAATCCAGGCTGGGGAGGTTTTCAGTGAGAGCAGTACTTAAACTCTGCAGGATGATGCAGCAGCAGTGAGGGTTGCTGTCTTTGGAGGAAAAGCAAAGTGAAGACCCTCCTTGACCTGCAGCTTCTCTTGTAGGACCACTGACCCCACACCACCATGCCCACTCCAGTGCCACTCCTCTGGTCGCACACTGCATTTAGGTTGCTCTACACACATGATTTCCCTGCTCTCTCACAGCAACCTTTTCCTGGGATGCTGGAGAAATTGGGAAAGCTGAGGGTTAAAGATGGTGCTAATTGTGGCCATATCCTAACATATTATCCCGGGGTCAGCCAGGGCAATTCTTGCTATTCATGGTCCGCTCACACACCCAACTCCATCTTTTAGGGCTTCCCATCTCCTCCCAGCTTTACGTCATCCCCAGTGGAGATGGAAGCATCTCCTTTTAGCACAACACCCTCAATTTTCCCTTGTCCTGGCTCTGCTTTTGCATCTGCAGCTTCTGTTACCAGCCACTAATGATCTACATCAAGGCTGCCAGGCGGTGCTGAGTGTAAGCGTAAGAATTCGGAGCCCCTAATTACGGAGGAATTAGCAAGCAGACAGTTACTGTTTAGTGCTAATGAATAGATACATTAAGAGAGACATCACACAGGCTGAGAAGTGGGAGCCCTGATAATAAAGGAGTGTCAAAGGAGGAAAAACACATGGAGGAGGATCCAGGGGACTGGGGGGTTGGAAAAAGAGAAAAGCGACAAAAAAGAACCTGCAACTTCAGCTCTTGCAGGCAGCTGGGTGAAGGACCCAGTTTCCTGCTCATGTGTGGACACGCTCCCATTCCTGATCAACCTACGGGCCAATGCTAAGCTAACTCTGCCTGCAGGCTTCTTGACACCGTATTAAAACCCCAGGCAGCCCCGTGACCTCTGAGTTGACTTAAGATGAGCAGTTGCTCTAGCAGCTCCTGTGGCACCAGAACGTTTTTAGAGGTTGTGTCAGTCTCCAGGCCCAGAGTGCAGAAACCCACCTGGCCCCACACACGCTTCCTCTGGATCTGTGTGCTTCCAACGAGCAACTAGATTAAGCAAGGACTTTGCGGTGAGACGGCACATGATCTGCCTGGAACAACTTTCCAAATAACCTTCCTTCCCTTTCTTCCCTTCCCATATATCTGACTCGCAGTTCTTTTCTGTGCAGCTCTTCTGTGCCGAAGACCAGCTCTGGCTTTTGGGCAATAAGCCATGATTTTTCTGCTGCAATCAGTGCAGCTTGTGTCAAGATGCTCATGCTAATTTTGTTTGCTTCTCAGGAACCAGGAGCTGTAAGAGGGCCCGTGGCGAGGCTGCCAGCAATGCTGAGAGCTGCTGTTGGGTTTCCAACAGTCCCAGCAGCCAGCGGAGCTGCAGTATAGAATCACAGAATTATTACGGTCAGAAAAGACCTTCAAGATCATCAAGTCCAACTGACAAAATCACAGAATCAATCCAGCTGATAGGATCATAGTAAAAGTATTTTTGGGGTTGCTCTTGCTGGTGCCAACCTTGGGAACATCATCAGGCAAGAGATGCTGCTGCAATCCATCCTACCTTCTCTTTTCTGGAAACCCCACTCTCCCATCACCTCTGGATGCCTCACCCACTGCATTTGGAGTAGAAAAACCACCCCAGTGCTCAACGTCCCCTTCACAGAGTCTCAACGTGGGGAGAAGTGGTGGTAGATACACTGCTTACCGGCTTGGTTGGTGGTGATGTTGACGGAGGCGAACTGTGGGGAAAAGGGGCTCTGGTCGGTGACGCCGTTGACCGCCTGGATCTCGAAGGTGTACTGCGTGTGGGCCAGCAGGTCGCTGATGTAGACGCGGGGCTCCGTGAGGCCCAGCTGCCGTGGGGCGAACTGCACGTTGTCCCCACAGCGCGTGCAGGCGCCGCGGCCCGAGCCGCAGCTCTTGCAGATGATGTTGTAGACCAGGTCCTCGCGGCCGCCCGAGTCGCGCGGTGGGCTCCACTCCAGCATCAGGGAGGTCTCGTTCACGCTGGAGATCACAGCCTGGGGGGCAGAGGGGATGGCTGCAAAAGGGAAGAGAGGAAGAGTGAGGAGACTCGCCCAGCATGGACCAGTGAGTACCAGCACTCCCAATTTAAGATGGTGGGAAAAAGACTTGTCAACATCATCTCTTGGACAGGGATAGTGCCGTATGGGGCCCATTATCCATCCTTTGTCTCCTCCTTTTCCCTTAGCCCCAGGATGCACGTGCCGAGCCCCATTTGCACTTCTGCCACACCACAAAAAGCCCCTGCAGCCCCTCCAAAACCCCTTGGGGATAAAAGGGACTTTTTTCCAGGGTATCCCATAGTGCAGACCCCCTTCCTGAATGCTCCGGGTGCACGTACTGGTGCAGGGCATGTCGACGGGATCAGCGTCCGCCCGGTAATACCCGTTGCGGCACACGCAGTTGGTGGCCCCTTCCGAGGTGGTGCGGCTGTTGATGGGGCAGTGGGTGCATCCCTCATCCCCTTGGCTGGCTTTGAACGTCCCCGACGGGCAGCCTGGAGAAAGAAAGCAAAGTGTGGCCATGAGCAGAGCAGACCCGGCGAGGAAAGAGTGCGGAGCTGCCGGAAAGGCACCGCTCAGGGCTTAGCCACGTCCCAAACCCAAACCCTGACAATTTGAAGTAAACAGAGCAGAGAAAGCGCAGCTGGTTCCGAGGCCCCCACGAAGGCAGGCGCTGCTGCTGGCTCCGGCTCGGGATACGGCTTTCCCACGCAGGCGCCTTTCCCTCCAGCCCAGGCACTAATGCACAGCAATTTAAAGATTTTTTTTTCAGTTGTTCATGTATAAAAAGAGCCAAGTGGCTGCACTGAGTCCATCCCAAAATCAAGCATCACCAGAATCCTGCCTCCAAGAGCTGCAGCCCAGGAACGGGGCTGTCTGTGGGGCACATGCACCGCCCAAACACTTCCCCAACCTCCAAAAACCTGCAGTGGAGGAATTTTCAAGAAAGTGCAAGGGTTTTTTTTTTCCATCCGACATCTCTTTGCTTTGAAGCTGGCAGTGTCATTTGGCGCTGCCTAACACTTGCAAAGAGCAGTTGATCCTCATCCACCTCCTCTGTGGCCCCTGGGATTGCCCAAACCTCCACTGTTCAAGCTGCCAAAGAGCATCCCCTGTTCTGTCCTTTGCTCATCTCCATCTCACCCAATCTCCTTTTTCTGTAGGTTGCTATAAGCAACTAATATTAGTGGGAAAGAGTTATTTTTTCCCCATTGAAAAAAAAAAGTTGCTTATTAATGGGATGTGTTGAAAAAAAAAAACAGCTTTTCCATCATTTTACGCATCTCTCCAGCCTTGCTGTCCCTTATCCCCCAGGCTTTTGACTCATTTTCCGACCCTATTCCCACCAGGTCTTTTGGTACAAACCCATCACTGTGAGTGCTAAGCTGTTGCGAGAGGTGACAATCCTCTCTTGCAGAGAAGCAATGGCATCTCAATGGTAGATAAAACGATAATGGGGTTCCCACACTAATATCAATTTTTTTCCAAGTATGGGAAGACCAGAACAGGTAATTGCTCTAGCATGACATTCCTGGTGAAATATGGGGTCATTTGCTCCAAGAAACACTGACAGAGCGGCTTCCCCCACCTTCCTGATGCTCGTTTTAAAAATAACAGCATGGCTGCAAGGTTTAGATGCATCAAGGTTTAGATGCATCAAAAGAAGAGACTGGACCCAAGCTAAAGTATCAGTCGTGTTTTGCTCGGCACAAGAGGAGCCTGGAGCCCTTCTGTTGAGGGAGGAGAATATCCTTGCTGGAAGCTGCAGTGTGCCAAAGCTTTCTGCATTTTGGGATTTGCAACCTGTGCAGGTGGCAGCGGGACTTTTCATGTACTGAGACCTGTCCTTTGTAGCCCATCCCAGACCTCCTCTGCAAACGCGAAGCCAGGAGCTCCTTCCTGCAATGAAACCCTCTGGAATGGCACCTTCGATCCACTCCAACAGCCTGGATGGAGGCTCCTCCGCAGCTCTACTTCTCCTGGCTGCCCGCTTCCCCTTCAGCAAGGCTTTTTTAACAGCTGATGGAAACCAGGCAGCTCCAGCTCTGTCAATTAGGACCTGCTGAGAGCCTTAAATCCCTGGGCTTATCTCCCAGCTGCCTGCCTTGATTTCCAGGGCCTGCTGCAGGGGACGGACACGTTCCGACATCTGCCTTGTGGCAGCCCTGGCAGGAGCACTGACCATCTCCCCATGCTCTCGCTGTGCTTGCTGCCATTACATCCCACTTTGCCTTGTTGTGTGCATTCCTGTCACCCCATCGAGGGAGGGGACCCATCACAGCGAGAAGGGGCATCTCCTTCCCTTTGCACGGCTCTGCAAGGCTGGGCTAAAAGCTACGGCCGCTCTGGTCTAATGGTCGTGGTGGCCACAGTGACTTGCCAGGTGGGACCCAGGAGGCCCCTTCCAGCAGCACTTCCAGGATTCTACTAATCCCGAAAGAAGGCAGGGATAAATATATACGAAGTCTCTGACAAGGTCTCCTCAGCTTGGCTGTCACACATCTCCAGAGGAAAGGATTCAGTCATGCCTTTGCAGGCTGTGGATGGCAGGTAACACCTTGTCCCAGGACTGTCCTTCCTGGGACAACCTTTTTCCACACAGAGCACTTTTTTTCCTGACATTTCTTTCCCGATAAATTTAATTAGCAGCCTCCATGGCTGCCTTGTACTTGCAATCAGCAATTAATTCCCTTTGCCGGGTGCTGTCACCGCCAAAGACGCCAGCGGTATTTGGAGAGCAGGGGATGCAAATGCAAGAGGGAAAACGGGGTTAAATGAGATTAACTGAAGAGGAACATGGAGCTCAGGCGGGTGGTGAGATGTGGATTAAAGAGTTGTCAATAAATTGAGAAGTTGCCATGCAAATGTACCTCTTTAATGCAAGGATCCTCAGCAGTGCAGAAGCAGAAGCTGACAGTACCAGCCTGGAAAAGCTAATGGATTTCAGGTGGTTCCCTACACTGGTCCTTGCAACAGCACATTGCACCTTGCCAGCACCCTGGGGATGCCCAAGTCTCATCAGCTCGCCAACCCATGTGCACAACTGCTTGAAAGGTATTAAGACCCCCCAAATCCATGTCCTCTGCTCTACTGCTCCCCAACATGTCCCTGAACAACCTCAATGTCATCCAAGCTTCAACCCGGGTTGTCTTCAGAGTTAACTCCCTCAATGCCGCACTATGTGGCATTTCAGGGGGTGACATCAGATTGAGGAGGTGCATTGTGTTCTAACTGCCTTTCCCCTACACCTCTGGGTGCAAGAAAGGCTCAGACAAGTGCACTCGGGTCGTTTCAGTCTTCTTCAAGCCTGGTCACCACGTTCACAGAGCCATCGAGCTCCTCCCTAAAGCCAAAATGCCCCGAAGAAGAACACCTGGAAGTGTGGATGGCGCAAGAACTCAGCCTTTTGGGCACAGAGACCAAGTGGTTGGCACACACCTAGTACATGCACTCCGCAGCAAGGCCACATCACCTGCACTCGTCCTGCGCAGGACAAGCTCACTGTGGGAATCCGGAGCCTCTCAGCATCCCTGAGCTCGGCCTTGAGGGATGCAATGAATCCCCGGGGCAGCCCTAGTGCTTGACCTCAGCTGGGTACACAGGGTCACCCCCTCCTTGCTAGCGGGGCTCAGAAGTTCAAGCATGCAGCTGGAGCGCAGCACCCGTGGGCATGAGCACCTGCAAGGCCCTGCACCATCCGTCAGCGGTGATGGGATTCGCCTGTCAGGGGGAAACATGCCTGGAATGTCTTACCTGCTCCAGGAGCCCGCCGAAGCCTCCCTGACCTTTGGGAGAAACTTTGAAGGAGAAATTAGAAGCTTTCTATCTTTTCTGTGCTCGGAGCGTCCTCAGTTTGTCCAAGATGGGGTCAGTGAACTAAATTATCTTCTGATGGAGAGGTTCAGGTAATGTCCATGGAGAGACTCCTGCTCTATGGAACAGGGACACTGAGTGCCAGCCTTTTTAGGAGATGCATGGGTTACTGTAGCCCAAGGGTGACAATATCCCTAGGGACACAGCTGACCACTCACCACTGAAGACCAGCTTTGCTAGGGAAAGCCAGAATTGGAGAGTTGGGAGAGTTTGTGGGATAGGAGCACAACAGTGGCAGTGGCCAAAGCTCTGGACTGCTGCACTCCTGCAGTACTTCAAGGACCCACGAGCAAGACGGAGCTCAGCATCCAGTGGCGGCATCAACCACCACGCAGGAGACATTCCCCCTCCAAACGCACCAGGAAATACAAAATCCTGCCGGCACCTGCACGCTTGTACCCCCCAGCCCTTGTCTCAGCAGCTTGGAATGCACATAAAAACGTGGAGTTTCAGGTGCCGGGGAATGGCACCGCACCACGGAGCCCTGGGGCAACGTGCACGGAGCACAGCCAGCCCGCACCAGATGAGCTGCTGGACCATGAAGTTGTTTCTGCCCCGTTACGTGCTAGCAGATACACCAAATGTCACGTTCTCCTTACTCAATCCCTCGTTTTCTCCCAGCGCAGCGGACGGGTTGATGGGTTTCCCAGCTTCTGATTGCAGAACCGTGGGCGTTTCTTCTTTTCTTTTACTTTTGCTTCCTGACAATGCAGCAATTTGTTTTATTTTGATATAAAAACTGCTTTGGGGGGAAAAAAAGCATGCCCCTTGTTTAAACATGAGAAACTTTGCCGTGTTGCACTCTTCCAGAGCGCTTGTTTGGACAGTAAACTGTCTTTCTTTGACTGGTCTCCAGAAGAATTTAGGACTTTCACATTTCGGTACTTTGTTTGCTCTTGTTTAAATGTTTTCCAAAGCTTCTGCCTGGGAGAGCTCTGTCTCCCGAGGGTGGGATGTTAACCATTCCAGGAAAAGGCTCCCAACCTTTTAACGTCGGGAAGAAGCAAACGGAGTGAGCAAGTGGTGACATCAAAGTTGCGCTGATGGAAATCCCCTAAGCCTATAAACCCTTCTTGCTTTAATTGGTGTTAAAACAAAGATAATCTTATCTCAGGCCTATAAAAAAAGGGACGGGCTGGACTCTCTAAAAGCCTCTCTAAAAGCCTTCATAAACTTGACAAACATTCCATGTTTAGAGCCCGAGGAGAATGGCTTTAATCCTAAAGGAAACATAAAGGCAGAAAGGGAGTGTTGTTGGAGAACCCTTCCGACCAACTGCTCTTCCCAGCCCTTCCCGATCCTTGGGAAGACCCACAGGAAAACAGCAGGACAGGAGCGAGAAGGTCTGTGGGAGACACAAAGATCCCAAAGGTCCTCCATGGCCAACAGCAAGACTTGAACTTGTCTTCAACCCGTCTCAATTGCAGCGTGTCAGGCTTGGGGGCAAAGCCTGAGACTTGCTTAAAAATAAGAGTTTCTTAAGTTATCTTCTACCTTTTATCTTTACAGCTTGCGGACAGGGCGCTCTCACCCTAATGGGCAACTCTCCATCTCCAAGAGACCCCTCCTCAGGCCCCAAGCCACCTTTGCAGGGTGCATTAAGCTCTTCCAGGTGGCAAGGAGAAGCTGGAGTGAGCACGTTTAATCATCACACGTTAACGCCACTTAGCACCCAGTTTAGACAAGCTTCGCCGGTGCCAGCTGGTGAAGTGCCAGCAGCCACTTTCCAGATGACCACGTTGTTGGCTGATTAAAGATGGTGAGTTATCATCACCCGAGGGGTAGTTACACAGTAACCTCCCTCCTTTCTTTTCTCCTGTAGCAAGCAGGGAACCTGAAAGCTGCCTCAGAGCAGAGGTCGCCCATTGCCAACAGTGGTCATGCACCATCCATCTCCGCTTCCCATGGCCTAAAATCATGATTCTGCAGGACAAAATCCAATGAGAACCGGCCTTCCTCCTAAGCAGGCTCTGAGGAAGTTGCTCCAGGACCACCAGAGTCCCGCTGTGCAAGCTAGAAAAGCCCAGCTTGCTTCACTAAGAAGTCAAGTATGGAACAGGGGTCAAGGAAGTGCAGAAAACCTCCATTCTTGGAGAAGTCCAGTGCTCAACCAGGCAAAGCCCAGGATAACTGGGCTCTGGGGCAACCTTGCCTTGAGTAAGGGGCTGGGAAGAGGCATTTGGAGGAGTTCTCAACCTACATGAGTCGGTGGCTGGAAACACTGACCTGCTGCAGCCTGACAAGGCTTGGGATGCTGCTTCCACGCATGCGTCCCAAGGGAACAGCAGATGTTTTCTTGTCATTCCAGCTGCCCATCAGGTGCCTTCCATTTCCCAGGCTCTTAAATATATGCAACCCATTCGCAGCTTGATGGATCATCACCGCCCAAGTGTTCGGATGTGTGCACGGAAAATGGAGTTATGCAAACACCGCTGGCCCAAATGCAGGAAGAGCTACTTATACTCGCACTGCTGAGGTCAAGCAGTTGTTTGTAGGAACAACTTGGAAACAGCAAACTTGCTTTTTCCCTTCACTCCCGTTTGCTGCCTTTGCCGAATCAATCGCACTTGGACACGACAGCCCGTTCCTGCCGAGCAGAGTCCCAGGATGTTGTCCATGCTGATGCCTCGTGACCACTGTGCCAAATGGCAACTTTAATCGCATTTCTGAAGTCCATCTGTCCCTGCCACCTTCGATTCACTCACTTCCTCACCCGGCACATTTCTGGGTCCTCAAGGGTCTTGAGATCTTCCCAAAAGGGCTTGAACTCAAGTAGCTTAAGCTGGCAATGGGCCACCATGGAAATGTGCAGTGTGGGGTTGAGGGGCTCTTTGTGTCCCCTTTGGAGACTGAAAAAGGAAGAAAAGGAGCACGTGTGGGCAAAAATGCCCAACGTCAAACAAGAGTCGGAAGAAGAAGCAATGGCAAAGTGAGGTGGCCCCATGAGTGATGGCTCCTCTTCCCAGCAAAGACATAGCTGGAATTCTGGGCTCTGTCATTCCATATATTCTCGTTTATAAGCTCAGTCTGTCTGTCTGTGGCGTTATTTAAGAGCAGTCAGCCCGGTATCTGCATGCTGCGGGTGAAATAAAGCATTCAAAGTATCCCAATCGGCAAGATTCATGGCAGGGAAAGGAGATTTGGGTTTTTTTTCTCCAAGCTTGCCAACTCGAGTGCTAGAAAGTTCAAAAATGGCAGAACTGAAGCTCTTGGAGCCGTCCCTCCAGCTTTCACCTGTGTGCTTCATCTCCCAGATGCAAGTCTGTGGCTGCACATCATTTTCTCCATGCATGCAGAGAACGTGCAAATGCACCAGATTTCACAGCAAAATGGGCAATGGTCCAGGGGCTATCACTGACTGACCCACTGGTGGGCAAAGCAAGCATAAGGGAGGACTGCCAGGCACAAAAACCACCTCCATGGGAGCTATTTCTCCACCACAATCCCTGGGTTTTCTGCAAAACGAGGGCAGCTATGTGCTCCGGCTCTCCCCTGCTTTGCATTCGTGTCTCCCACGTACCCGGCAAATGCCGAGACCTGATTTTGTTATGCAGAAAACGCAGCCACGGCTGAGGTCAGTCTCTCCTGGGGCATCATTAAACCAAGCATTTCAGGGGATGCTGAAAGTTCAACCTGACTCTGCTCTGAGCACTCCCAAAGCTTTTTTTTTCTTTTTTTTCCCTCTATCTTTCAGTCTCTTTTTCTCTGCTAAACTAAAGATGACAGCACCGTCTTGAGCATCGGTTGCTGGGATTTGACAGATATTTAGGACTAAGCCTGGTGAAAAGAAACGAGGCAGCTGGTGAGACTGCACAAGTTCACGGAGACTTGGGCCAAGCGTGGTCTCCATCTCTGGGGTTCCAAATGCCTCTTCTCCAACATCAGGAGGGAATACAGGGCTCCTAATACACGAGAGCTGCTTGGATGCTGCATTGAGAACACCAAATTCAAGGAAGGAAGGAATTAACGGCTCTGCAATCAATGCATTTCTTACTCCCTTTTCGGGGGGATGCAGAAAATGGGAAACTACACATGCAGCCATGCAGGGAACACTGCGAGTACAGAGAACTACCAAAACTCTCATTTTTTCTCCCCCAACAGCAGTTCTGACCATGCCACACACTCCAAGTAGCAGGATACTGAGAAAAGGCAGTGCATGGTTGTGCAAAGAGCACAGCCAACTAAGCTGTCATGGCAAAACAGCAAAACTAGGAGGCTGCTCCAAGGAAGCTGGCTGGTTCTCATTGCATGAAATCAAACACTTCGAGCAACAGAGGATGTGGCCTGGGGATGCATGTGCTGAAGGGTGATGGCTGGCAACCCCTCGAGATCCCAAAAATGCTGTGCCACGAGGCCCCCCGTGGCTGAGATTGCCTCCCAAAAGCTGCTGCAATAATAAGAACACGCAATTCCTCGGGACGGCGAGGGAGCAGGAACACACGCTCAACGCTCACCAAGGGACAGCCGCGACCTTAGACGAATGTGTGGGGAACACAAGCAGCTGATAAGGAAAGCTAAATTGGGCAGTGGAAACTCCAGGGCCTGTAAGATTAACAGCAGCGGGGTGGAAATCAAGGCTGCAGGAAAAGCGGAGCCCCGGGGAAGAGATGAGCCAGTCCCCAAGATAGGGAGAAATGGTCTACAGTGACCCAGAAAGAGCAGGGTATAATAAACATCAGCATGTGCGTAGGATGAAGTAGGAGCATTTCCCTTCCTTAAAACTTTCCATTCCCACCAGGAGTAGGAAGAAGGGCCGAGATAGCTCCCATCGCCAGGCAGGATGAGATACCACGGTCCCAGCACAGGGTATGATTTTGAAGGGCGAGAGATGCTTGGCTCAACATGGACATGGGCCAGAAAGATAGCACCGCGGTCGGACAGTCAGTGGAGGAGGTGAGGTCATTTTCTTTTCTTTTCATGTAAAAGGCACTTGCTTTTTACTGAGGATCTTGCAAAATGTGGTCCCCAGCAGCATGTGCCATCCTGATGAAAAGCCAACAAGGCTGCTGCAGAGAAGAGACTGGATGTGATGATATCCCCATAGAAAGCTGCAGCTTGAAGGCTCCGTGAGATGCTCGCATGAAGAAGCCAGAAAGTGCCCAACGCTTTGGGTGAGCCTGGGATGTGGTGGGAGAACTGCAGCATGTATAAAAATACGGGTGGATCTGGGCTTCTTCATCTGCTTCTGGCCGCATCGGGTCCTTCCTAGTGACCTGCACTTAATTTTCCCAAATGTTATCAGTTCCCCAAGCCCAAGATTTATGGCTATGGCTGAGAGGAGGATTTTCTCTGGCTGCAGCCACACTTGCCTAGGTGGGAAGCAGCTGGGCAATCCGGAGTAGGGGCCGTGCGCTGAGAAGGGTTTTCTTCAAAGCCCGAAGTGTCTGGAGCAGTTCCAGACAGGCCTGCAAGCAGGACAGATGGCAGAGCCCTGCTAATCCACACAGGCAAATCAAGCCCAGGAGTGCGGAGCATTTTGGGACGCTGCCAAAACACGAGCTCCCACTTTAAAGGCCTTCCTTGCTCTTGCAGATTAACGCGGCCCTGGAGAACATCCCGCGGGCAGACCCCAGTGTTTGGGAAGATTCATGCCGTTTTGGATGAGAGATGCCATCCGGGAGCAGAGATGGGGAAGCTGCAGTGGGCCAGGACACAGGTTAGTGTCATGGCTTAGCAATGTTGATGGAGAGCTGCCACACGCAGCTTGGATTCTCACTGGGACGAAACAGAAGCTCCTCAGGGCATCCTTAGGCTGCTAAGACACTCTCTTCCCATGCCTGGTGGCTTTGGAGGACATCTCCCTATAGCTTTTAATTCTTTGAGATGATCTGTTCTCACTGGAGACCATCACAAGTGTCTCCACCTTGCCTCCCCAAAGGCCTGTCTACCCACCCAAGGAGCTGAGCATCCTTCTGCCCCACCAGAGCGGGATTTGGAGCTCCAGGTCTCCAGCTTGCTCCTGTTGCCCCGTTCTTGGGTCTTTGATTGGCCTAAGACAGGGGGAAGGAGATGTCTTCTCCAGGCAGGAGGTCTCAATAGGGAGCCCAGAGGTGGGTCCTGATGGGACCTCATGCCCAGCAAGTCCACAGTGCCTTGGAGGTGGAGATGAGTCTGGAAACTGGGGATGAGTGATGACAGTGGCTCATCACCACCAAAGCACAGGCAGAACATGCTAAGCTGTTTTACCTCTTCTGGTCAATCCCAGTCTGTCCCAGTGCTGATAGCGCCCCATACAGCTCACAGGGCTGCTGCCTCTGGTCTAGAGTCAAAAATTAAATTAAATCCACGACAGGGACAGTTAATTAAAGCAGATTAGTGCGAGACTAATTAGGGACGCTGACACTGCCACCATCAAGCCCTGTGATGTTAATTAGCTGTTCATTAATGTCAGCTCCCTGTTCAGCACAGAAATATGACCTGCCTATCTCCCAGGCTTCGCTCAACAGCATCACCGCAGCCACCTCCTCCCAGGAGCACACCCGGCGTACCTGTCCCTTCCCAGCAGGCACACGCTGTCACCACCAACAGCAGGACACCATGGCCACAACAGTGTCACCCACCATGGTGCTGTGGAAGTACCTCCACCCCAGAGAGCAACCCACCATCACCACCAGCGGCTGCAAGAGGGGGACACGAACACTGAGGTGCCCCAGAGCAACGTGTCTGGTGGTAGGTGACCTTGTTCTCTGACTACCACCAGAGTCTGATGCCACCAGTTAAGAGCCCAGCATGGGTGAGCATTCTGCAAGGATACAGGATATTCCCTAAAATCGGCATCCATGGTCTCTCTACCTGGATCTTCAATGCATAAGCTCCACATGCCACAGGCTGTTGCTGGCCACCACACTGCAGTGCTGGCCCAACGGCAAGTCCATGCCATTCCTGGAGACCCATTAGCTCACGTTGGTGCCTCAGCTCCTGCATTATTCACTGAGACCATGGCAGGTTTGGCTGGAGGGAGGTCCACGCACCAACCTCCTTCAACTCTAAGCTCTTCAGTGTGATCCCAGGTGGCTTCTTCTATCCAAGAAAGACAATCCCATGTTGATCTCCTCAAATGCATCCAAGTTCTCAGGATGAGACAGCTCTTAGCAGCAGTTTATCCAGCTTGGGCTCCTCCTACATGGCTATGCTTCCCATCACACAAGCCGTCACCAATCCTTTCCAGGACCCAATGCTGTTTCCCGTCAGGAAGCCACCAGTCAGGCCAACCAGGTGAGGATGCTCAACCTTCTCAGCTACTTTGCATCTTTCGCACGATGCATCTTTGGGCAACTCCGGAGAAGAAAAGTCTCCCATGTGTGGTGCAAACTGCCGATGGGCCAGGAGCTAAGTGCAAGCGTCCTAATGGGAACAGATCAGCCTCCACTGCCTCTCCTCCCCTGGAGCAGATTTAGAGCTTTCAGAAGGAAACAAAAACTTGTTTATCTTCACGCTAATCAATTTATAGCAATCAAAATCAAATCCATTAGGAGGCATCCTCCGCTGGAGTTTCAAAGAGACTTGTGACCCCAGGAGGCTCCGGGCTGATTGATTAGAAATTTCTGACACTAATGTGTTGCCTTCGGAGGGTCCGGGGTGGCTTTAATTCCGCCCTCCTGGGACTCCGGTCGTGTGCGAACATCTGTCAGCCTCTTCCTGCACTTAGAGGAGGGGAAATCCATGCGTGCACCAAGTCGCACGGCACAGCTGGGGAGGAGGCGGAATTTGCTGGCTTAAACAGCCTCCCCGCATCCCTCGGGACAAACCATTTGCATGATGCTTTTCTCCTTGGGCAAAAAATTAAAAAAAAAGGCACCGAGAAACGAGAAGCAGAAGGAGGGAGGCAGCGGCTTCACAGAGCTCCGCGCTTGGATTTTGGTTTCCAAACCCCAATGTGGCTCCTTTGCCCTCGGGCAAAGGTGGGTTTTGTCCCTATCGACACCAGCTGCCGTTCTGGGAGGTCCCTGGCGAAGTCCAGCGGGCACTTGGACAAAGCGGAATTTGTTTTTTTCTGATGCAAGGAAATTCTTCCCCCAAGCACAGGAGCTTTTCTCTTGGAAAAGCTCCATCCCAGTAGTAGCTGCCTTCCCAAGGAAGAGGAAGAAGAAGAGGAAGAGCAGGAGGAGGCTTCCTCACTGCAGACACAGGCAGATGCAGCACTACCTGCTGCTACAACCAAATATCACACTGATTTCAACTCAGCTTCCAGGGTTTTGCACAGATTTGGGCTCTTTGGCTCCTCCAAGACCCCTCGCTTGGCTCCAGAGCTGCCTCCTTGCTCCCTGGGCTTCTCTTGGGCTAAAGCGGAGCGCTCAGAAGCGCACGGTCTTGTTTGGCACCCTCCAAAACGTGCAGAAGTCCCTCTTACCTCGTTAGCTTGCTCAATCACTTAGAAACACACACCTCATTTTTATTTTTAATTTGCCCAGTGTCGGTTTAACCCAACTGCTTCTTGCCATGCCCATTCACCGCTAGATTAAAAATCCCTTTAGAGGCGGCTTTTTCCTCGTGGTAATCATCTCACCTCTTAATCATCTTTTTGATAAGCCATAACCACCGTGCAGACAGACAACCCTGGCACGGCGCAATGCACATCTTAGTGAGACCCAGAGCCCGGTCACCTACGGACTGGGGACAACGAGGGACGCGACAAAGTCCCCAGTGTCCCCAGCCTGAGTCCCATTTTCTCAAGCTGTGACTGGGCTGCAAGCTGGAGAAGGAAATGTGACGGTGACAAAAGGAAGCCAATGCATTTGGGTAAAAAAACCCCAAAAACATAAAAAACCCAAGCTCCACGCCCCCCAATCCCTAATTATACAAGCACAATGCCGGGCGCTAAATTAGCTATTAACATGCAGGGAGGAGATCTCAGCGGGGCTGGAGGTAGCACTCTCAAAGCATCAGTTCAAAGCTCATTCGTCATCAAAAAAAAAAGAGAGAAACTGTTAGGAATCACTAAGAAAGGGACCGAGGAGCAGGCAGGAATGCTATTAAACCACCGTGTGAAGCGCTGTTGAGGGTGCAGCGGTGTCACCCTTAGACGAGGGCATGAGGAGGGTGGTAAAAGTGATTAGAAATACAGAGCACATCAGCTAAGGACCTGGCATGTAAAAACAGATAAACCGGGGAAGTCTAAAAATCCATCAGGAATATAGGAGAAACAAGTGGGAAAAGCCAACTCACAATTCCTGCATTTCAGTGCGTTTTGGGGTCTGCCCCAACCAAGCTGCTCAGCACCCAAAGAATCTCCAGGCTACCAAGATCTGTTGCAACCAGTTTTCCAGGGGACAAAACCTGCAGGCTTCCCATTCCAGGGCATCTAACAGCTTCTAAAAACCCTCCTGCATGGTCTTCTGCTGAGTTATCCCCGGATCACTCATGTTTTGGAGGACCAAGCTTCAACAGTGCGAGTGGTGGGAAGCATGCTTAGGAGGGATGGGCTCCTAGGCTTCCCATCTACAAGATATATGTTCCCTTTCCCAGGGCTCACGCGAGCTGCAAGATGAACTTGAGAAGACAGAGCACTGCCAGGCTGTGAATAGCTCCAAAGAAAGAAAAGGGATCTCAGCTGAGCCCAACACGGAGCATCTACTGCTCAGGCCCCTCGCAATGGATTTAACCACCAGAGGCTTCCAAGGCTGCCTGTTAGGAGCTCCGGCTTCCACCTCTCCCAGGGAAAACCATTAGCACCTGGAAATGGAGAAGCCACGTTCATGCTTTGGGAAACGGGACTCCGGAGGGATGCAATGGATGCTGCTTGTCCTTGTGCCAGCCCATGCTACTTTGGAAACCTCCGGTTACCTTCCATTCATCTGCTTTCAAGTTATCCGAGCTGGGAAAAGGGGCTGGTTGCTTAGGGGAGGTCTTTGTTATTTTTCCCAATGCAGTTGGGTGGAAAAAGCAGTTTCTGGGTACGGCTCCCTCACTGCAGCCGCGTGCAGAGAGCCTCCTGATCTTGGCTTCGTGGTGGGCACCTCCAAAGCCCTTCGGCACTGGGACCCAGCCGCTCCGCCAGCCGCAAGGCGGAGGATGAAGGATGCTTGAAGCATCTCTGGGGACGTGGGACTCGCCAAGGGGCCTCCCGCAGCTGCGTGTTTGCAAACAACCCGGCGGAGCCGCGACGAGGGGCTGAAAGCTGTAATTGTCTTTAATTAAAGGAGGTTGGAGGCATCGCGAGCAGCGACAAAAGGCGCTCGCAGCCCGCTGGCGAGCTCCCCGTGCTTGTTGCTGCTGCACCCGCAAGCAGAGCTCCCCTCCGGTGGGACCCTGTCCTTGCAAGGCACCTAAACCGGGTGCAGGTTTAGCTCTGGAGGCAGATGGGTGCAGCTCTGGATTAAACAGCTTGCATGGAGGTGTTTGGGCTTGCTTGGTGGCTCTGCTCCGGCTATCCAAACTGCTGCCTCCCCACGTTTCTCGCATGCTCGGGGGCTCTCTTTGCTGCGTGTCCCCCCAGCAGGGCCCATTGCGTCCGCCCTCCTCCTCCGCTTTGCCTTTGGCCTCGCGGGCGGGGAATCGTGCCGCTGGTTTCCATGGAAACCATGCCGGGGTCCCCGCTCCGAAGGCGCGCGCCGCGGGTCCCGCGCGCTCGTCCCCGGCTCGCTCGGGAAGGGCACTGCGTTCCTCCAAACCCTCACGCCGGCTCCTCACTCGGCACCCCGACGTGCCAGCATCCTCTGTGCAGCACAAATGCTTGCTTTGCACCTGACAAAAAATTATCCTGTTTCCTGCACCCCTGGGACAAGCCCCATTGCTCACGCCCAGAGCTACGCGCATTCTCACATCCTGAAAACGCAGGGAAATGCATGTGGGCTGTGCCCACTGTGCCCTCGCCACAGCCCCATGCCCGTCCCACGCATCCCTAGCACGGTGAAGTTCCTCCTCCGGCCTCCTACTTCTGCTTAGAAACCAAGAAAAAGCAATAATTGAGAAAAAGCAATAATTGGTGCATCCTTCCATTTCCAAAGCATTTGCAGGTCCTCACGCTCAAAAGCCCAGTGGCTTTGGGCAAGTCTGGGGACTTTCCTCTCCCTGCAGCTCCCACATCTCTTATTCTCCAGCCCACGCTACTGGTCCACCCCCCAGGGTGCAAATTGAGAGCAAAACACTAACATTAGAGCTTGGATCAATGCTCGAGCTGATGCAGGTGAAGGTAATTGCCTAAGCACTATAGTTGTGAAGGTGACCAAAAATTATGGTGAGGGCATTCAATGTGTGGGACTGCATCCGTCGTCTCCAAGCGAGGGGAGGCACGTTGCCCTGCACCACCCTACTGCAAACTGCAGCTCCCTAAAGGCAATGCAATCCATAACCGGGATACACAGCAGGGAAGGGGGAAGGAGAAGCTTATCTGGGCACCTGTCATTTACTGACTGTTGCTCCTGATGTTCTTCCCTCCCCACTGCTGCTATTTCTCTTTTGCAAACGTTCCAGGTAATATGCTGGGAGGGCCAGTATATATTGCATTTTTATATATATATGATATATATATATATATGATATATATATATTTATATATATTGCATTTACTTGGCCTAATTGGGATTTCTATATCCCACACCATTAAATCCTTCCAAATGCATAGGGTAGAAACCATCCTGTTCTATCCTCACTTGTAAAGAGGTCCTGTCTTATCCTTGGAGGTGACCTGGAGCCTCCCATACTTGGAATTCAGTTGCATGACTGCCTTTTTTCATCTTAATTATATGAATGCCTGCAGAAGAAGCGTTTCCACTATGACAATTTTTTCCAAGCTTCCTAGCTTCAGTTACGTGCATCCTCTGGGCAAGGAGAGCGTGCCATCGCATGCAAGCCCAATGCTGAGCTGCAGGTAACTGAGAAGGTGTAAGGCACCCTCAAGACAGAGACCTGCACCCACCAAGACCACCGGACTCCCTGGTGAAGAGCTTAATGCTCAACGATGCCTTGCATCCATTCTGTCCCTTGCTATTTAACCCACTTAGGGACTCTGGACTGTCCAACCCAAATCCTTATCCTCCGCACATCCAATGAAGATACAGATAACGGGCTCAGCAAGGAAGAACAGGGAGGAAGGTGGAAGAGCATGGTGGAAATCACTGGCAGATGTCTGAAACCCAAGCAAAAATCCTGGCGACACTACCCAGGAGGCTGCACATTGCCTCCTGGAGAGCCATGCCATAAAAAGGTAGATACCAGGCACTTAATGGAGTGTGATGCTTGCTGCTTGACAAACGCTATCTCTCACTATAACTTTTCCAGAAATTACTGCAACCTCTTCAAAAGCCATCCGGACTGGGAGAAGAGCCATTTGGAGCAAAACGCCCACATTAATCTACTTTATCAGGTCCGCTTCCAACTGCGCTTTCATTCTTAATCATCTTGAGGGTTTGGGCATTTTGATAGCCCTCCGGATCATGGGTCTATTTGACCGCTTATCATTCTCTCCATCCCTGTCTTCTGTGATAGTTGCAGGTGATAATGTTTGAGGAGGAAATGGTTAACTTTGGGTTCTGAGTTAAAAAACTGTCTAATTGGACACAGAATCTTGCAGAGCTCCAGGTGTGACAATGGTCCCAACCTGCAGTGAGGCTCCTCACAGAATCACAGGATGGTTGATGTTGGACGAGACCTCTAGAGATCATCTAGTCCAACCTCCTGTTCCACCAAGGACACCCAGAGCACGGGGCACAGGGTGGCATCCAGGCAGGTTTGGAAGATGTCCAGAGAAGCAGACTCCACAACCTCCCTGGGCAGCCTATTCCAGGGCTCTGGCAGCCTCACAGGAAAGAAGCTGTTCCTCACATGGAGATGGAACTGTGTTTCAACTTACACCCATTGCCCCTGTCCTGTCACGGGTCACCACTGAGAGGAGTTTGGCCCCTTCCTCCCTACATTCACCCTTCAGGTATTTATACATATTGATCAGATCCCCTCTCAGCCTTCTCCAGGCTAAACACGCCCAGCTCACTTAGTCTTTCCTCATACGAGAGATGTTCCAGTCCCTTCATCATCTTTGCTGCTCTCCACTGGACCCTCTCTAGAAGTTCCGCATCCCTCTTGTCCTGGGGAGTCCAGAACTGCGCACAGTACTCCAGGTGCAGCCTCACCAGAGCTGAATAGAGAGGCAGGATTCCCTCCCTCACCCTGCTGGCAGCATTCCTGCTGATGCAGGCCAGGAGCCCATTGGCCATGTCCCGGGGAATCACAGAGGAGGTAGCTCTCTGTCCTGTTGGCTTTTAGGTCCTGGCCTCATTGCCACCTGCAAATAGTAGACTAGACTTCAGATTTCTGTAAGAATCACAAAACGTTCCAGCTGGGATGGGAGAAAAATTGTGTTCACTGAATATATGCTCTGGGCAATTGGTGTGCGTTCATGTGAGAAAGGAGGTCTTGGGTTTCCATGCCTTCTTCCACGTGAGTCTTTCACAACTCTGTATTAATAGTCTTGGAGACCAGATAAAGGTTTCCTTTCTGCCAGGTATATTTCTTATCAAGTATAAAGATCATTTGTCTTTGCCCACAAATGGAAATTTTATCAGTGGGAATTTCCTCTGCAGACTTCTTGTGTATAGGCTTCTTGTCTGGGATGTTATGGGTTTTTATTCCCTCCAGTTCACATGATCACACCCTGGGAAGTGTTTTGTATTACTTTCCATAGGGAAATCAGCAGTTTGTTTTTATGCCCTTCACAATAGTTGAATTTACCAGCACTCAACACTGGAAAAATACCTGTTCTTTGTACTGCATATTTTAATTAGGGCTTTTGAAATACATGCAGAATTTTGGGACTCAATATATCAGACATACCCTGAAGTCCTGGTTAAAAGAAAGATACTTTTTTTTTTTTTTTTTTTTACCCATTATAACAAGACAAAAAGTATGCAAGGCTTTAGGAGCCCACAGTGGGGGACACTTAAATCTCTGCAATGGGAGGAATTTCAGACAGAAGCACCTGTTTGGTGTTTCCTGATAGCTATTTGGCCTCTGGCCTTTTGGATCCTGCTTTTCCCTTCCCCACAGACTTATGTGATCCTGCTGGTGGGTCCTTATATCTCCCCAGCTGCTTGCTGTATCCAAAGTACCTCACTTGTATTGTACACAGTGATTGCTAGTAGATGTGGAGCTGTTTAAGAGCTGGGTAGAATGACTGCTGAGTTGTCTTTAGAGCTGTTTACTAGGCGTGCATGGCAGGGAGTCAGAGATGGAGCAGGAGTGGGCTTCAAACCTGACCCCTTCTCCTTTCTTTCTTTCATTTCTCAAGCCAGAACTCCTAGCCTCCTGGGCTCCCCAGCACATGGAGACATGGACAGCCTGGGATGATGGCAGTGAAAGGACATTGACATGGTCAGGTGGTTAGAGTCAATCCTGACAAATGAGAGTTTTAGAGAGTAGGAATTATTTAGCCTGAAGAAGAGAAAGCTCAGGAGAGATTTTAACACTGCGTATAAATACATAAAGGCAGGGAGTAAACAATATGGACTACTTTCTTTTCAGTGGTATCCAGTGAAAGAACAAGAAACAAGGGACACAAATTGAAGCTCAAGAAACACCTTTTGAGCATAAGAAAATACATTATTTTGCTGTGGGATTGAGTCTAACAGTGGAACAGGTTGCCCAGGGAGGCTGTGGAGGCCCTTAACTTCAAGATATTCAAGATGCATCTGGACATGAAACCTGCTATGGAGAAGGGGGTTTGGATTAGACAGTCTCCAGAGGTCATTTTCAAGCTTCTGTGATTCTAGGAAAGAGCTTTTAAAGCAAGAATCATACCTCAAGTGAAATGTGAAGAAGAAAAATGTAGTAGGAGAGAAGATTTTCCTTCCTCTCTGAATCCTAAGGGCTAGATAGATTTTTATTCTCCTTTTGTTGATGAGCTTAATATGATGGAAATATAAATAAAAATGAGAAGGACACGACTAGACAGTGCTTCTATTATTACTCAGTCAAAAGGATTGTAAGCCTCAGATGGGGACTTTTTGCTCGCATTGGAATCTTTCGGGAATAACCGTATGTTTTGGCTGGCTGCCTCTTTCAGATTAGCAATAAATAGATGTCTTTGTCTTCTACAGATTGGTTGAAGGCACCTTTGCCATTTGAATATTTTGCATGAGCTTGTTCTTGGCAATTTTTTAGAAATTATTTTTAACTATGTATTCTAAATGCCACATAAATGAAAATTGACTTTTAAAGTGAAGATCTGGACTGGGATTTAGAGCATCAAGCAACACAGACTACAGCAATATACTCTTTTAGTCCAAATGGAGGCTCTGTGAAATTTACTGGAACATAGCACTCAGCTTCTCTGTGTTAAACTGAATGTTATGTTATCTAAGAAAAACAGCTTCAGCTTTGGGTAACTTTTAGTTCTCTTAATCACTTTCCTGTAAGTACTATATTGCTAATACCTATGCAGGAGTTGACTTTTGATACCATCTAGCTTTCAAGGAGTGCCCTTTATATGGTCTAGTTGGCCCAAATGCTACTGTTATTCCCCATTTCAGTTTCCATCCATGAAAACAGTATAAGATGACTGAAATTATTAATCTATTTAGGATTTTGTGCACAATGTTAACAAGCAAGTAAACAAACTAGGTAACTGAGCTATAGAAATCTGTCCAGACTTTTCTCATATTTTTTTTATAAGATTTTCTTTTTTGTATATATTCTCAATTTAAGGTAGATAAGTTGCTTTTTGCAGGTTCTTTTTGCTCTTCCAGACTGAAGTGGGTTGCTCATAGCAGATCTGATATATATATGTATGTATATATGTATGTATGTATGTATGTATGTATGTACAAATATTTTGATGGATAAGAACCTCATAAAGTTCAACAAAGGGAAGTACGGGGTCCTGCACCTTGGGAGAAGTAATCCCATACACCAGGGATAGACTCTGACCTGCTGGAAAGTAACTGTGGGGAGAAGGTCTTGGGGATCGTGATGGACAACCCCATCCATGGGGTGCATAGACAACATCTATGAGCCAGTAATGTACCGTTGTGCCAAGAAGGCC
>JAVCKT010028186.1:11128-23132 GCA_032273925.1 Rhynchotus rufescens | reverse complement strand
GTTGTAAGGTAATGAGACCGTTACAGCAACGTGAAGCTGCCATAACGTGTTCGTGGTCAGTGATTTTCAGGAAGTTCCTTGAATCCCAGTTCTGGGAACATACTCCTACTATTTCCCAAAGACTATTTTATTTCTAATAATCTGCATGCTGCTGTTTTTTCCATAGAAGTAGCACTCAGTAGCTCCATTCCTAAAGCAAGACCATCTGTTATGCCTGCATTCATACAAGCCTTTTGGGTTTTGACTGAAGTAACATATTGGTAGAATTAAATCCTTATTGACATAAACTCACCAAAACGTAGGATGCAAATCCTATGGGTGTTCTCAGGTTTGCAGTGCAGTTCACTCCAATTCTTGCATATTGGAATTAGAGTCAACACTTTAAGCTGAGCATATTTGTTTTGGAATTTCATTAAGAAATAAAAGAGCTAAGCAGCAAGCACAATCCCTCAGGTAGGCTAATCTGGAAGACTAGTCTGCACAAGGTCCTGCTTTGTTTGTAACAGCTTCTCCCATCGCTACCTGGAATACAGTACAATTCTACAGGGTGTCCAGCCCACAGTGACAAAACGTCCAAAAACTTGGCAGGTTCTGATAGGAGCCCCGGGTGTGGCTGTTCCTTAACTTGTGCTCAACTTCTCTTTAGGGGCAACTTAGAAATCAGTGGCTGCCTCTGTGGTGTAAATTGAACCAGCTGGGAACCAGTCTGTGGTGATAGGGCGCAGGGCAGCCCCGTTCGTACCGCTGAACTCTCCGCTTCCCCCAAAGCCGGCAGCTTCATGCAAGCCAGCAGCTCGCCCTGCGCTCCGCGTGTCCCTGCTCCGGAGCTGTACCAGGAGTCCGTTGGGAGAGCACAGCTCACTTGGGGCCAGAACTGCACCCAGGATTATTTTAGCAATTTAACAGAACAGGCAATTCTATTCAATGCCCAGGAATGTTCCCTGGCATGATTTAATTTACTAACAGATACAGCTATTATATATATACAGCTATTATATTTTGTCCCATCTGTCAGCAGCAGTTCAGAAAAAAAAATCTTAACTGCAGTGCTGTGATTGTTGTAGCATGTGCAAAACAAGTTGCAGTGAATTTCACAAACTGATGGGCAGAATCTCAGGGGAGTTCACAGATTGCCATCCAGGTCACATTCTCTCCCTTGGGCCAGCTTCACTTAAGGACAGAAGGTTCAAAACTGGGATCAAAATAATAAATATTATCAGCAGTAACCAGATGAGATTTTTTTATAGCTTTCCACTTGAAGGTAGAGGAAGGTCGATTCATTCTGAGAGATCTTTTGCTAAGTACTTCTGACTCAGAAAGTTCTGTCCACAAAAAGTTCTGATACTTTAGTATTTATTTTTCACCTCTATATAATCAAATCCTTGCATTAGCACAAAATATTCCCACTTTGACAGAAACAGGTTTTTCAGCAGAAAACAATGACTTGCAGTGATTTCAGCTAGACCTACCTGCTGCTTTTTTGTATCATCTGCCATAGATTACCAGGCTATATTCTTACCTTTAAATGCATACTGTCCTGAAGAAAGATCTAAGCTCTCCTCAACCCCAGGCTGTTGTTACTTGGTGACAGGGAAGCATCTTCATATTACTTGTGACTACCTCAGTCTCCTGCATTTTTGCCCTTGCATAGAAGAACAGATGAAGTGTTTCTGTAGAAAGAAAAACACTGCAAACTTAATATTTTCAGAGGCTTTGGGATCATTTTTTTCAGATTTAAAGGAAGCAAGAAGGATGACCTGCTCGGAGTGTCCTATAACAGGCTCATACGGATAGATGCCGCCACGGGAGACCCTATCACAACATGGAGGTTCTCCAACATGAAGCAGTGGAATGTGAACTGGGAAATACGCCAGGTAACACTGCAGTGGCTCTCTGCACTCAGGCATTACATCTGAAACACTGCAGGATGCTTTCATAGAATGTTTCTAAGCCTCAGAGTGAAAGGATTGGGAATGTGTTATGACATATTATTAAATAATCTGCTGGCTAATTTTGTTTTAATGGAATTTGTAGTCAAAGTTCAAAAACTAAAAGATCTCCAATTTAAAATGTATCAGGTTTATTTTTAATAACTTTCCCCTGATTTTGATGGGATGAAACACACAGACTTGAAGGTAAATTCTACTCCAGTGTGCATTTCCTTCTCCATTAGTAAAAATTCCATTTTGTTCTCTGCACAGCCTAACCTGTGTATCATCTTCTAAACTGTAATGGTGCTAGGACGGTGAGGCTGCAGGAGCCCAGCTTGCCATGTAAATGCCAAGCTGAGACTAAAAGGCTGTGCTGCAAGTTCCTCTATTTCAATTTGAGATCCTAAGAGAAGAGCTCCAAAGTGTGATTTATATCCCGGTGCTGCTGGTCTTGGATAAGTTTGTCCAGTGAAGCTAAGTGCTGCTCAGTCTGAGTCTGAAAGTTTGAAGGTGCTTTTGCAAGTCTAGTCACCTAGTGTGACCTGACATAAATTCAAGCAGCCTGCAGATTGTTCCTTATACAATTTGTACATCCATCGCCAGGAGGCAGGAGAGAGCAGATAAAACCCATAGTGCCCTCAAACCCATATTGCTCTGTGCGTGCAATGTGTTGGTAAAGCTCTTGATTTTGTATTAAATCGGTGTCAAAAAAGGCAGAATCCACAAGTACCAGCTAGCCCCTGATTGCTGGATTTTGGAACTGACAGTAGTAAAATTCAGAACTAACACCCAAAATCATAGTTAATGTCAGTGCACAACAAGGAATGGTATTAAACACTATTGGGTAAGTTTCCAAAGAATCAGGAATGCCATTCTTGTTTTCAGTGTGTTTACACGGACTCCATAGATACTACTAGAAAAAAAATGGTAAAAAGCTTTGTCTTGCTGGCTTCCAAAACAAGCTGCAAGATGTTAACCATATGGGGGCCCTGCCACAGCAGGAAGTGGAGAACCAACCAGCCAAAGACCCCCAGCCTACTACAGCCCCCCAGATCTTTACAGCTCTTGTGTTAGCAGAACTAGTCCTGGCTTCTTGCAGTAGTTATCGTCTAGCTGCTCTCCCTCTCACTCTTTTTCTCAGATTCCTGTCAGATAAGATTTTTCATTTATCTCTGTTACTGATTTGGCCATGTGTATTTTCTTTAGGTTGCCATTGAGTTTGATCAGAACGTGTCTATTGCTTTCACATGCCTGAGTGCAGACTGCAAAATCATCCATGAGTATATTGGGGGCTACATCTTCCTGTCAACCCGCTCCAAAGACCAAAACGAAGCACTGGATGAAGATCTGTTCCATAAATTAACTGGAGGTCAGGAATAAGGGGAAACGAGCCCTGCCTCTTTCCCCCAGCTAAAAGGATCAGAGATTAAACAAGACTGATGGTTAATTGCTGGCTAGTAAATATACTGTATGCTACAGTCCTGCAACATGACTGAACTAGTACCAGCTTGTTTGTTAAGTATTGAAGCCGAGGTCACTGGATGGAGTATGGCAATTCCATCATCAAAACTGGGGCAATTTGACTCCTTTTATTTTCCTTTTGTACAGCTAGAACTTTCCGAAAGAAAAGTAGGTAGCCTCTGGCAATTCCGAGGCTGGCATTTTTAATAGTAACAATTTGCTTTTGTATCTAGAACGCGGAACCTAAGGACATACAGATTTTGTGTTCTGTTACAGCCCTGCAAATCGCATCAGCTAACATGTCTCAGGATTAAACAGAACTAAAGCTAAATAAATACTTTTTTTAAAAGCTATATTACTTGTCTAACATTTGTACAGGGAACAGAAAACAATTCATCAGTGCTCCAAAGTCCTGCAGAGAGAGCTTTCAAATCCCAAGTAGTGATTACATGATCATTCAGACCTGTAACACACTTTGGTGTAACACACATTCAGTTGTATGAATAGGATCCATGAAAAATCAAGAGGCTGCCAGGCATTAGAAGGAAACATCATTCTTCACAAAACCAGTGGAAATGTTCATCTCGAAGTACTATGTTAATTTCCAGCCCTAGAGGAATATTTGCTATATTAAATTATTTGCTTATTAGAGTTCTAAGACTCTAGCCGGACAGAATCACAGAGTGGTTGAGGTTGGAAGGGACCTCTAGAGATCATCCAGACCAACCTCCCCACACTCCAGCAGGGACACCTATAGCATGTATAGACCTTCCTCCTATTTTCTGTCCTTGTTACTCTGTTTTGCTGTCATCTAAATCTAATTTGTTAATAAAGTGAGTTAGGAGCGGATACCTGTAGAAATGCTGTTTGTCTCGTTTGGAACACGGAATGCAAAGCAGTAACTCTGGAACACTGTGCCTACAGAGCCAGATTTGTAGCAGGGAGCTGTGTCTGAGGGGCCACTCACACCCGCCAAGCTGAGTGTGCTTTGGTTCTGCCCCATAATGTGCAGCCATCAGGAAAGCACAGGAGGGAACAAAGTTGGGCGCATTTGTTACAGTCCTGGATAAACCAAAACAGATTCCACCTATATAGGCAAATAAACAGGGCAGGCGTTGTCACATTGCCAAGAGACGCTGTAGGTATCACTGCATAATTCCTAGATGTCACTTGGAGCCTTCTGTCACACCCTCTGCTTTTACTGCAGTACCTGGCAGTAAACTCTGGATCACTCCCAACCTATGCCCATTTAAATAAACTGTAGTTTCATATTTTACAATGAGAAAAAGAAGAGCAGCTACAAGCTGCTTGCTGATCCACTATACTTCCCTCCTCAACACTTTTTACAGTCCAAACAATCTGAATACAGGGGTGCAGATATGTGGGAACTGTGAATGTCTGTCTCGCTGGCACAGTGTGCGGCTCCTTTTGGTGCTAAGCAAACACTTCCTTGCAGAGGTCGGCAGGGGTTCCTGAGAAAGCACAAAAACACCCTGACTTCCTGGCCCTCCTTCCACCTCATCCTAATGCGTCACCACCTTTCAAGTCTAGGTTCCCTGCTGCTATGGAAGGAGGAGCTCTGCCAACCCTTTCACAGAGCACTGACTCTGGCCATCTTACCGTTGATGGAATGATCCCTTATCACTCTTCTTGGTGCACTTCTCTTTACATCACCAAATATTTTCCTCCGTGCTCCTCTCACCTTGCAAGGCTTTCAAGGTAGGGAGCACTGCAGAAGGGCATCTCTTTATCCACCCACCTCTGATGCTGTGTGAGGTCCCGCTTTCATCTCAAGGAAAATGATGCAGCAGTGAAAGGAACTGAGAGATGCTACTTGGAAGGCTTCAGACTTTCTGGGCTAGGGTCAGAACAATGTCATCCTGCACAGCCAGACCCAGCAATTCAAGGGCACTGGGCACATGTCCCCAGCTTTACTACCCTTGGGGGCAGTGGCCTTAGCTCTGTTTCTCATACAGCCCCTGCCGACGCTGGAGGAGGAAGGCGCCAGCCAGGGTGCTGCTGCTCCCCGCAGCTCCACGCTGCTGCAGCATCTGCTCGGTGCAGTTGGCAGCTCCCACCGCAGGGAGGCCTGTCCCAGCCTGCTGGGCCTGGCACCCGTGGCAGCGCCGCTCCAGCGCTCAGCCATCTATCATCCCCACCACAGCACCCAGCACATCCTGGCCAGACTCTAGGCCTTCCCCTGTCCCTGCACAGGACACCACACCCTCCTGTATTCCTCTAACTACCCCATTAAATGTGGATTTTACTTGCTCATACTACCTGAGTGATGAATAAGGGGAAAGAGGATAGGCTCAGTGGTCTTCAGGAAGTGGGATATTATCTGCACAGGGCCAGATGAGGGACAGACACCTTAAAGAGCGAGAGAATGCAGGGTATCTGCCCTTAAACAAAACAGTGGCTTCAAAGGGGAGAGGCATTTTCCAAGTGCAGAGACAGAATCCTAGACAGAAACGCAGTGCAGATGAAAACAAAAATCTTCATGATACTGGTATCTTAGCGCCATATTTTGTGTGTTGCTCTTAATTAAAGCAAAATCAAGTCAGGGTAAAACATTCTGAGTGTCAGAGGGCTGCTGCCTGCTTCTACTCCCAACCAATTCCGTGGGGTTTCGCTGCTTGCTCCCAGTGCATCGTGGCAGCAGGCGCACGCGTGCGCGCGCACACGCACATACACCGTGGCCGCCTGAAACCCTAGGCTAAATAATCCTGTTCTTGCATTCTCTCCTTGCCTCCCTGTTCACTGCAGGGAAATGTCTTGCTTGTACTTGCTCTGGGGAGTGACCTGTGAACCTTTTTTTTCCTTTCATTTGCTTTAAAGCTATTCTCTAGATTTTTTAGGATGTTTTCTCTCTTAGCCATGACTAGACATGGATCATGGCCAACGAGAAACACTCATCTCTCAAACTTTACAGCCTGGTACCATCCTCGCCCTCTGATCTCCCCGTGTTTCTGTTATCTCTGTGTCATGAAGGAATGTAGGGCTCATCCCTAGCATTCCAGCTCCTGCGGCAGGAGGGGTTTCGTGCAGCGCTGAACCAGCTCTGGGAAGGAGGCATCTGGTTTAGCTCTTGTGCTACGTACACCACCCGTGCAGAAAAAGGCTGACAAAACCACCTGCCCTTTACTAAATCTTCCCACAGGCTGACACTGAAACCCTTAGAGAAGTAGAAGAAGCAGAATAATAATGTGAACAAACACAGCGACAGGAGACCGGGCCAGGCAATGCACAAGGGGCCTGTCTCCTGCTCCTACCCGAGCCTGATGTGACTTCAACAAGCTCGGTGGGAGGCAGCTGGTGCTGCTTGGGGAAGCCTTCACCAGCAGCCCTGTGAATCTGGTGTGGAAGAGGCACCAGCCTGATACCTGGGACTATTTCAACTGATCAGGGCTTGCAGCTAGGCAAAGAGCCATGCTGCAACCCAGCAAAAGTTCAAGCCTGCCTCAAAATGAGGAAAAAAAGGAGGAAATAAATACAACAGAGACTCATTTTTCAAAAGCGCTGTACTTCTAAGAAGATGTTCTCTCTTTCCTTCAGAATAGAGCTCCTCTGGGAGAAGTCACTTCCCTCTTCGCTGAAATGGATGGGGCAAGTGCTGACTGACGGCAGCTTTCCTGGTCCTCACATGGCTTGGGAGAACCTCACAAGAAACGTGAGGCACACACGAGAGCAAGGCAGAGCACGGCCCACCAAGTCTCATGCAGCAGATTTTTAAGAGATTAGAGACCATAAACAACCAGTCTACTTTCTCATTAAAAAAATCACTGCATGTAAATACCGAGCAAACAGCAAAAAACACAACACAGGTACTTCATAGCCCGAGGCAGAGAGAGCTCTCCTCCCCAGAAGGGATCTGCAGCCAAGAGGCCTTCAAAGGCCACAGGAAAGCAGGGTTTCCACCAGCGTAGCCTTGGGCTACACTTTCCTTCCTTCCGCGCTTGCAGCAAGTTCTTCCAAGGTTTTAACGTGCTCAGCTTTGCCCAGTGAACGCGGCCCCGAGAGTGCAGTTCTGGGAAGCCTCCCGCGCGCCGCTCCACCAGCGCGCATCTGCAGGATGAGGCCCTCAGCGAGGGAGCCCTTTGTCTCGCCGCGAGCCGTTCCGCAAGGGAACAGCTTGTACGGCCCGGCCAGCCTCGGGGGGAGCCGCCACGGCTCCACAGAGCCCTGCTAAAGGACTGTATCTTGTTCTGTGGGTGTTCTGGTGTTTTTCAAGGCTCCTTCCCCACACAGATAACGAATGACACGGTCAGTAGATAAGGTCAGCGTACATCTAGTCTCAAGGTTTTTAGGAAAGCAGGACTTTTATCTGCACTTTATCACCCCACTATACAGGTCTGTTTTGCCTTCCTGACATAGATGTGTTTTGTCCTCCTGATAAATAAAAAAAGCATCAAATAATATTCTCGCTGGAAACTCTAATAATTCATTGCCTTAACTGCACATCCCCGCTATGGCTTCCCCCTTGGGACAGACCTTTCCCCTCCTGGGTTCTCCTCACAGCTTTTGACCTGCATGTTCATTGCTCACATTGCAGCAACGCCTGGAGACGGAGCTGCGGCACGTCCCTCGGTGTGAGGCATTTTCCCTTGTCACTCTCACTGAGCCAGCTGCAGGTGTGAGAAGGAACAGGAAGGGAAAGGTCCCAAGAGGCTCCGAAGGGCAGATGCAGAGCTGAGAACCCATCTCACACAGGCACTCCCCGGCAAGCGGGAGTCCCTTGGGTGCCCTGGGACATGCGATCAGCTGAGGAAAGCCCTGTGTGCAGGGGTGGCAGTGAGAGCTTTGCTTCTGCCGCTTCCCGAGAGCCTTCTTGGAGGGACGGGTCTGCTAAGAGCCGCTGTCCCGGGTGAGCATTCCCGGGACAGAGACTGTTAGAGAAATGCAAACACTTGAAGCCAACCTTTTATTGGCGTCTAGAGAGTTATCAAAGCCCATGTCAGCAGAGAGAGCCTTAGCTCTGCATCCTCGTGACCTGTCAGTGAAGAAACACAATAATTCCACAATCTCCCCTTCCTCCCCCCTCGCCCAAGGAAGACGTGAGAGTTGGGATGAGAGACGCTGACCCTTCCCTTTACCCCTCACCTCAGCTGCGGAGGAAGGATCAGCCCTGCCTGGGGAGCGAGCGCTGGGAAGCAGGAGCCCTCCCACCTCCTCACTTTGGGAACACAGAAAGCTGCCTGGAGCCCCCCTCGGGCAGGGGGAAGCTGCGTGCGGGGGAGCGGGCCTGGAACAAACCTCGCCTCCACTTGTGGGCAGAGCCGGGAGCAGGGAGAGCCGGGAACCGAGCAGAGACATTTCACGTTCCTCGGCTGAGTCACCGAGGCGCATAAAGCCAGGGGCAGGCGCTCGGAGCCACAGAGGGCAGGCACGAGGCACCGGCGCTGCGGGCAGGTACGTGCAAGCGGATGCGGGTTCGAGCAAGGGGCTAAGACTGAGTGTAAGCTGAGCTGCCGGCAGCCGCGCGCCTCCCCGCCGTTCACTGCCACGTGCATTGGATGCTGGAAGGGGTTCTGCAGCGGGGAGACGTGGAGCTGCCCTGCTCCTTTGCAGCTCCATCCCACGGAAAGGTCACAGGCCACCAAAAGAGGCCATTCTGCCTCAAACCTGGGGTGGAAGCTGCAGGGGATGGTCTAGGCAACACCTGGCACCAGGCAGGCAAAAGCAGGTAGTTAGGAGCATCATAGAGAGCCAGGTACGGTGAGGAACAAGTCTGAGACCCTCGTGTAGCATGAAGGATCAATTACCCCCTGACTCAGATACACATTTTTGGATGAGAAATGAGCATTATGATGCCTTAACAGCAGGAAAGACAGCTCAGCAGAGAAAGCACTAGCTTTGGGCTTAACACACCTGCAATAATTCCCTCCTCTGACATAGATTATCTGCACAAATCCTGCCGTGGACAAATCATTTAGTGTATATATCATTATTATTATTATTATTTTAGTTAACAGGTCTTCAGGCTTTTTAAAAAATTCCAGAGGAATTCACATACGTTTCTCTCTGTAGTCTTAGGTATTTTTCAAAAACAGTTATTTGTATCTTTAGTAACTCAAGTATTTTTAAAACTCAGCTGTAAGTTTCTTCATGCTTTTGAAGCCATTTAATATAAATCTAATAACATAAAATCTGTCTCTCTTTTTGTCTCTCCTAGAGAAGGTAGGGGTAAATGTCCTCCTTGGTCTGCATGGGGACGGGCAAAGGGCAGTGCTAGGGGAATTGCCTGAGAGGGAAAATAACCAAGGCTCCTTACCCACCTCACAGAGGAGCCCGGACAAGCACTTTGGGAGCAGCATCATTGCACAGACAGAGCTGGGGCGGGAGAAGGAAGGAGCACAGAGGGATCTGTAGCACTAACCTGCTCGTGGTACCAGGCCTTCGGCCCTGATCCGAGAGCGCGCTCTCCACTGACCACTTGGATCAACAGGCTAAATGCCTTGTTTCCCTGGAATTCACATGCCTGTCACACCTGAGGATGTCACCCACAGCAGAGCCCCAGCCCTGCCCATGAGTCAGGAGGGGAAGGGGGCTCGGAGGTGCGCAGGGCCTGTGCCAGGCGGGCAGTGACTCGGCCGCACACCCTGCCAGCCGCTCACTGCGGTGCCCGCCAGCCCCACTGTGCAGGGCTGCCCCGGCAGGGCCACACACGCCGGGGCTTGCACTGGGCTTCTGCCAGCGGAAGGAAGGGAAGCCCTTCCTAACACAGGAAAAACATGCTCTCTTACCTGCCCGCCCCACTGCAACCCAGCCAAAATTTGAGCTGCTACATTAGCTCCTTTATTTTCATGTTTGACAGTGTTCTCTGCCTGCACAGGCACATTTGCATTGCACAGGCAGCCTCATGGAAAAAAAATCCTTGCCCTGAACACACCTCACTCACCTGCCCCATTAGACGGTTCATCTTAGGGACACGGACAAACTGGATACTGTGCAGCAGGACAGCCATGCAGGGAGCAAATTCACAATCAGTTACAACCACAAAACCCAATAGTGCTGTAGTGAGAGCAGCAGCTTCTGACCGGTATCATCCCCCCCGCCCCAGTTTGTCTAGTACCCCGTGCAGTACGGGGGTGGCACAGACAGTGGGACAAGGAGCTCCCCTCCAGTGCCGCTGCTCCTTGGCAGGGCTGTTCTAGGTGCCACACTGGTGCCTGCAGACTTGTGACATAATCTGGTCACTTTCTGGACCAAAATTTACACATACACTTAAAATAAGATCATCCCAAAGGGCATATGTTTACTTAGGTTTAATTACAGAAGAGATGTTAATTATCACTTCCACTGTCTGGATGCACTAGGAAAGCACTTATAAATGTTTTACTTTTAAATAGCTTGTAGCTGCCTGGGGAGATTTAATTTGGCTCTTAATACTGATGTTTTGTTTTTCCCTTCCTGAAACAACAACCAAACAGATCTCGCAGGTTAACTGAGAGCAGCAAGATGTTCCTCCTCTTGCTCATCCTCTCTCTGCTGGTGGGGACCGTAGTGCCAGGCCCAGTGAGCCGAGCAGAGACTGCAGCATCCAGGGATGTCACCACTGTTTTCCAGCTGACTCAGGAAGACTCCTGGCAGGACGTTAACCTCACTGGCATGTCCTGCGAGGATCGGAAGAACAGCAGCTGGATCACACTGCAGCTGACAAGCAGCAGCCTGGCAGCCTTCCCCGCCTGCCTACCAGAGCTCCTGGAGACCTTGGATCTCAGCAACAATCTCTTAGCAGAACTGAACGGCACGGAGATCGCAAGCCTGCCACAGCTGCGCACCCTCTTGCTGAGGCAGAATCATCTCCAAGCAGTGAGATGGGGGTCTGAAGCCCTCAGCAGTCTCCATTCCCTGGACTTAAGCTTTAATAAGCTGTCAGCTGTGCCATCCTGCCACAGCTCCTCCCTGCCTAACCTGAGATGGTTGTCCCTGGCTGGAAATCCACTGATGGAAATTCAACCGCTGGCTTTTTCCTGTTTCCCTCGGCTGCAATTCCTGAACCTCTCTGCAACTCTTCTTGGGCAGGATGACAGCAAAGGAATTAGGGAGTCTGCTTTTGCCATCAGCACCTTTCCCCAAGAGGCCGGGACCAGGCCTGAAAACATCATCAACGTGCTTGATCTGAGCGGGACCTTTCTTGAGAAAAGTAAGTCTGCAACTTTCCCTGTGCAAGCCCGGCCCTGCTTAGGCTGGCGGGGGGGAACAGAAGCCTTGCCAGGACGAAGGCTCTAACCCAGGCTGAGCCCTGGGACGCCCGGTGTGCTCTCAGCTAGCGCTCCCTGCCCCACAGACAGGCACCAGTTGGGTCAGGGGCACCCTACTGCTGCTTCTGCTCCAAGCGCACAACACTCTCCAGCAAGTCATGCAACAGCGGGGAGAAACCCTCACACAGGAAGGGCAGAGGGCCGGCAGCACCCAAGCAGGGCCGCACATTCACCCCATCATTGCCCCCACCTCCATCCCCTGTCCAGCTGGCAGCCTTGAGACCAGTTTTTGGGAAGCCCTCAAGGAAATTAATGGCTCTGTTCAGAAACACTGCTGAAATCCTTCTTTTTCCATCCCCACAGGTACACCCTGCTTTAGGTAGCAAAATGGGGCAGGGAGGTTTTTTT
>JAVCKT010028186.1:0-11028 GCA_032273925.1 Rhynchotus rufescens | reverse complement strand
GGTTTTTTTCTCCTCAAGCGCCAACAGGCCAAAGACTTCCACACAGCAACATCACCCACCCCAGCCCTGCCCTGGGCCATGTAAGGCACAAATCTCCTGCTCATTTCTCTCCACTGTCGGCCTCTGTTTATAACTTGGGATGCTAAGGCAGAGAGATGCCAAATTTCTTGCCCACTGCTCTGGGCCTTGGGCAGAACCAACACTTGCTGCCCGTTCGCCCACCTCCCGCACTGCCATCTCGGCCAGAGGAAAATCCTTCCTGGACACTTTACCTGAAAGGCCACCTCATCTGTTTCTCTGCCACATTTCTTGCCAGTTTTATTCATAAACTGCAGGTTTCAAAGGACCTAGAGGGTTTCATTGATGGTTAATTCTTGGCATTGGCACAAGAACCATCAGGCTGGGTCAGAGCAGATTTCCCCCTGCTGCAGGGTCCTTTTTGCAAGAGCACCTAGCAGTGGCGCTTCAGGGAGAAGGTACAAGACAGACAGAAGAAACACAGATTTTTCCCACATGCTCCTTCATTCCAGTAACTAACAGCTTACGGACTTCTGACCTAGAGGTTTCACCTCTGCTCTCATAACAGAGATACTGCAATTGTTTCCCATGAATTTGTCTAATCCATCTTGTGACAGTGAGTTTCACAACTTAGTCATGGCATGAAAAGGTGCTATTGTATAAGGCCTGTTCTTTGTGGTTTCATGTCCCTCACCCTCTTCTTCCTGTTTTAGGAGAAATAGGAAACTATCTGTCTTTCTCACACCATTGATAACTTTGCAGTCCTCTCTAATCTCACCTCATCCATCTTTTCAGAGTGGAGAAATCCTCATTCACTTAATCTTAAGTTATAGGAAAGATGTTCCTTATCTATAACTAGCTTTATTGATCTCTTTATCTTTCCCTCCTTTCTTCTGCCTTCTCTAAGATGGCATGACCAGGCCTGCAGGTAATATAACAAGACTGTGATTCCCCAAGAATATATGCTGCCATATTGTTATTGTACATTTTGCTCTATTTTTTTTTATCACAGAGAATACCTACTGGAGAGCACAGATATTTTACATCTCTATAAATTTAAAACTTTATCTGACAGATCCCGCAAGTTACTAATAAATTCAGCATGTGATGCAAGAAGGGGGCTCCAATTTTCTGTGTGCTATTTTGCAGTATCTTGGTAATATTTGTCAGTGGACCGATACAGTTCAGTCTACTTATTTCTAGGCAGAAATCCACAGCAGTCCCCTGTTTATGGAACAGTTAAAAACCTCTTTTCTTCTTCAGTTGAACCAGAATGGGCCAGTGACTTACTCAACCTCAGATCGCTTCACCTGACAAAGATGTCACGATTAAGAAGCCTCGATACCGATTTTATCAAGTCCATGAGTCATCTCAGAGAGCTGAACTGTCAGGACTCCCACTCACTGGGGTTCGTGAAGACAGAGATATTCGAAAACGCTCCTCATCTAAAGCATCTCTCATTCCAGAAGTGAGTTCTTCTCTTTTTTTGCTCACCCCCATGAAAAGCTGCCACTGCAGCTCTCAGAACAATGCTGCCTGGGAGCAGGCAAGTGAGATCTTCCTATTTTAGTCATTTGACTTTAGCAGCTAATGAGCAAATCAATTAACTAAGGAGAATGAGTGGCATAGAGAAGGTCAAGCCATTGGAAATAGGAGGAGAGAGAAGCTAGAGGAAAGGTGTGAGGGCCATGGCATGGGGGGACTGAATGCATGGTGCCCAGGAGGAGCCCTCTCTCACGGGACCCCTTTCCCCTTGCAGCTGCTGTCTCTAGTGGGGTTCTCCTCTTACAAACCATGTCCTTGTTACACTTTACCATACAGCAGCCATGCTGGGCAGATTAATGAGATATGCAGGAATTAAGATGGACTTAAAACACAGCACAGTGATGTTGTTAACTTGCTATTGCCGAAGGGAACATTGCAATGTGTCATACATGTACAGGGATACTAAGCACACTCCAGGCCCTGGAAGTCAGGCCAGCACTGGCCAATTATTGTGTTTGTCATTTTGCAGCTGCAACCTGACTTCCTTCAGTTCTTGGAATATCAATTCATCGGACAGCATCATCATAAACCTACATGGAAATCCGCTGTCATGCGACTGTGGGCTCTCCTGGCTGCTCTCCAAGCGCGAGGAAGTTGTGCTGCAAAAGTGAGTGATTTCAAGGAGATGTAAGTAATGTTGAAGGAGATGCAAGATGTTAGCCACAACTTACTGCTGCAAGTTATTTGAGGGCAAACAATCACTGCCAGATTGTTCAGATTTTTCACTTGGTCTCCCCTTCCACAAAAGGCAGAAATGCAAAATAGAGAACCCTTCAGGGACAAAGCATGGCAAAATTATACTTGAAAGGGACAAATGTCATGGGCATATGTGGAACACTCAGAAGTGTTATTGGCTATGGATTCTACCTGAAGTGAAAATAGTCCATTTTCTCTCCCTTTCAGTTCATATTTCTCTATTAGGTGAAGATAAAACACCAGCTTGCTGGGTGGCCTAGGTGGCCAGCATGGGAGCAGGAATTGTGAGCACTTTAGCATTCAAAGTTATTTCTTCCTTGCTGTTTCTCATTCCCAAAGCCTAGATCAGTACAAGCAGTCAACAAATCCTCTTGCAAAGAGTACCATTTCTTGCCATTTCTTTTTCTTTGCTTTCCAGTATTTCTGCAACTAATTGCAAGCATATAGTTAAAATACTTTCTTGTATATGATCCTCCCTCTTTTCGAAAGGCCACCAGGAAGACACATTATATACAGTGGAAAGAACAGGGAAGTAGATTGTTGAAATTAGGTTGTCTCATCAGAATGGGTTAAACATTTAAATTCTCTGGAAAACATGCAAAGCCTGAGTGAAGAACAAACTTCTCAGTTATTTAAAAGCACGTTCAGTATCAGCACAGCTCCAGGGATTGAACTAGCAGGGCTTAAGGATCCAAGGGACTTTGTTACATCTCTCTCTATGCTGTCCCCTCCTAATGTAGCATTAGAATCTGATCCTTTAAGACAAGTTGCCTTAATCCCCAGTGCTCTTACTAAAGTTAACAGCCCTTGTCCCAAAGGATGCCTCCTCTCAGGCAAAGATATTCTTGCAGCTTCCAAAAACAGAGTCAGCCAGCTAGGATCACAGTGCTGTGGAAGGTCATCTGTCAAGCATAGGACTGTTCTCACTACCAACTAGTTCCAGTCCAGGTTTCATGTTGCCTTTAACATAAAGGCTACTTTTGGACAGGAAGTTCCCAGTGCCACTGCAAGCAGCCATGGAAGAGCTGGAAAGGCTCTTTTAGGACCTGTTTGTTCTAACTTGTCCCCTCTGTAGGGCATCGGACACTTTCTGCAACACATCCCAAGAAGACTGGGGCAGACCCTCAACATCTTTTTCCTTGTTGGAGCTCCATGATAAATGTCAATCTGAAAGAAACATCACACTGCCTGATGCAAACACACCCCATCCCGAAGACATTGCCTTCAGTGCTACCAGTTATGATGCCACTGCTGTAGCATCAGCAACAGACTCTGCTCCCGCTGCTGTAGCAGCATCTACAACAGACTCTGCTCCCGCTGCTGAGGTGGCATCAACAACTGACTCTGCTCCCACTGCTGAGGTGGCATCTACAACTGACTCTGCTCCCGCTGCTGAGGTGGTATCTACAACAGACTCTGCTCCCACCACCATGGCAGCATCTACAACTGACTCTGCTCCCGCTGCTGTAGCAGCATCTACAACAGACTCTGCTCCCGCTGCTGTGGTGGCATCAACAACAGACTCTGCTCCCGCTGCTGTGGTAGCTTCAACAACTGACTCTGCTCCCGCTGCTGTGGTAGCTTCAACAACTGACTCTGCTCCTGCTGCTGTGGTAGCTTCAACAACTGACTCTGCTCCCGCTGCTGTGGCAGCATCTACAACTGACTCTGCTTCACCACTCAAAAGCACTTCCAGCAGCTCCCTAATTCCGAGGAATGCAAGGGGCCCAACTGCAGCCAGGCTAGCTGAGCAGATCCTCACAGAGGTCAGCAGCTCCTCCGGCCAGGAGGAGGCAGCTCCTGACCCCACGAGCAGCCTCCCTTCCCTGGTGTCAGTAACTGCCTCCCCAGGCTTTCTCCAAGAGCTCCATAGCCATTCCTCAGCCTCTAGCTCCACGAGCGATGGTGAAATAGATGGGAAGCAGTACAGAGCAGCCCACACTGGCTTTCCCCAGGAAGGACGCTTCAACCAGTCTATTAGCGACTATTTGACTGGAGCAACAGCAGATCCAGAGGCCAGCAATCATTATATTCCCTCCCTTTCTGCTGGCCCTGGGGAAGGCACAGCACAGACAAACCTCCCCCAGCCAAACTCCACGAAGACCAATGCTCAGCCAAACCCTGCCTTCACCAGGACGCTGATCCACTATGTAGATGATTATGACTACAATGATCAGATGACAGAAACCCCAGCACAACCAGCATACATCTCCTGTGACTACAACCCCTGCAGGCACCTTCAAAAGCCGTGCAGTGAGCTCCAGAGTGCATCCCAGTGTTTGTGTCCCGGCATTTCCAGAGAAGATGAGGTTCCAGACCCGCCAAGACTCAGAGACGTGTCTGAGGTCACAGACAGCTCTGCACAGATACACTGGTGCGCCCCAAATTCAGTTGTTCACACCTACCAGCTGATGCTTCATGCCCAAGGCAGTGAGGAGGAGCAGGTTGTCCTGGACAATATTTATTCCACAGCACGGCAGTACACCCTGTATAACCTACTACCATACACCACTTACCACATCTGCGTGACTGCTTTAAACAAAGCAGGATCAAGCCAGACAGCAAGTCAGGAAGTTTCAAGTAATCCATGCACCAAGTTTAAAACAAAGCTGAGCTACAAGTCTATCTTTGCTGCTCTGGCTGCAGCAAGTGGACTCTTTCTCATTTCCACTATTGTATTGTCTATATGTCTCTGTAAGGCACAGAAAAAGCCTCCCAGTGAGCAATTTGGTACACACCTAGTCTCTTATAAGAACCCAGCATTTGATTATCCCTTAAAACTGCAAACAACCAACTAGTAAATGCTATACACGTTCAAACTCACTGTCTTTATCACTCTGGCATTATTTTCCTGAGATTCTCAAAGTGTTCTTCAGCAAGAACAGGAAACAGCAGACCTTATTAGGGAAAGAAATACAGAAGGAAAGGAAAAAAAATGAAGGTAGCTGAACAAAAAGAAGACTTTGGGCTCCTGTTCATGAGCTATGTAGTAGCAAACTTGGACACTAATGTTGCAAAGCTACCTTTATAATCATCTGCAAATAGACTACTGGACATTTCACACAGTGAGACATCTTGCCAGCTGTCTGCCTCCAGAAGCTCTTATGGATAATCTGTACATAACCATAATCCAGAGCTCATCTATCCAACAAGATGAACAGCAACTCCACTCTTGTCAGAAAACATCAGTGTCTGAGTTCTTTTAATGCCTATATAAAGGTATCACCAAGAAAGACAGGATGACTGGAAAGAGCAAAAGAGAGAAGTGCTTGAGCTCAGCTACATGGTGCTGCACATATCTAACTGCGATAAATAACACCTGCAGGATCACAACTGCTCAGCCCACCTGCAGATCATGAAGAAGAAACATCAAAAATATGTTCAAATACAGAGAGCAAGACGCCGCAGGATCCTTAGGGCAAGGATAATTGTTCTGTTGTGACTTCATACGAGGTCCTCCACAACAGAGGCTCCTACATGCTACTGCAGCAGCAGTGACGGGCAGCGAGCAGGTAGCGAGGAGACTGAAATACAGCAGTAACCCACAGAAGGGGGAAGTATGTTCACATTTGCTTCACAACAGATTTTAAATGGACTCCTCAATTCCATCCCTAGATTTAGCAAGCAGATGATTTACCTCATGTAGAGGTAAAGAACAAAATAATGAAGTATTTTAATGTGTATGTTGCTGTGACTCAAAAAATTGAAATCCCATCCACTAGCAGCAGAGATTTTTATGTATTTATGCAGATGCTGAGAATCCAAGCTTTTTAGCAGCTTTGGGAGATCTTGCCATTAGAGCTCTGAGAGCTGTTTTTATAAGAGGAGGAGTTTTTCCTAATCAAATATTTCCTTTTAATTATCACTCTCAGAGTCCCCTATGTTTATAGTTCCAGTAACTGCATGTTTCTGCTGCTGTATAGATACAACTTGTAAATTCCCTCCAGATCTGCAAGAATGAAGGGTGCTATACAGTGTAAAAGAGTTTCTGTTCTCTGTCAGTTATTTTTAATGTCTCCTCCTATTAATGGAAATAAAAACTACAGAGTAAGATCTACAGACTGGTTCTTTATTAAGAATCTTGACCCTTTGCGTTGACTTTATCAACTACAGGGTTTATCCAGAGAAATGAACTCCAACGCTTTGCTGTTTTGGAGACTTAAGGATACAGTAAAGCATAATTTTTATTATGGGAAATTTGTGTTATTTTATGTCATGATAGTTTTCATCCTGCATGTACCTGGAGTGGGGGGCCCCATCCTTCCCCCTGAGGGCTGGCAGCCCCCTCACACAAGTCCGGTCTTTCCCTACACCAGTGCTGGGGACGACGCATCTTCACAGAGGTGCCCGAGGCAACTCCTGCACGGTGTGACTTGAGCTTACAATCAAAGCAATTTGCAAATGGAGAAACCAGGAAGGCATCATTGTTCACTTCAAAAATCTCTTTTGTTTTCACTTGCTGGTAGACTAGAGCTCTTTTGGTTTGGACTTTTTCACATTTATGATTATTTCATATTTTTCATATTTATTTCAGGCCTGTTTTTTTTCCCTTGCTTTTTTTTTTTTTTTTTGGAAATTCTAATAAATAGGATAAATGATATTTTAACCTTGTTCAAAGTGAGCAGGAGCCTTCAGTCTTTGACTTGTGTTTTTCCAAACTGGGGCAGGGATCAGATACTTCCCTGTGTTTGTTCAACACAGCTCTCAGAGACCTTGACTGGGATCTCTGGTATTGTTATAAACAGAAACACAGTGGACCAAAATAAAGAGATTTGTGAATAGCAACATGTATATTCCCGAAGATTAACTTGAGATACGATACTGCAACTAGAAATAAAGAAGACTGTTCCAGTTCAGCTAGGAGCTAGTCCAAAGAAACAGGATATCATTTAAAATAAGATTTTGAGAGAATGCTTCTGTCTACTCTTTACTAAGCTGTAACGTACTGTGACACTTACCTAGAAAGCCACAGTGCTCAGTGGAAGAAGGTTTTCGAGTAACAGGATTTGCCATCACTGAGTACCAGTGACAAGAGGACACTAACGTGACACCTGCTCAGAAGGGCAGCAGTGTTGGTAGTGTGGGGCTATGGCCAGGCAAGCACCGAGCAGCACGATCACCGCTGCTCCACGACTCCAGGAACACGGAAGAGCTGCTGCAGGCGAGTGGGCTCCAATGGCCAGGGCTTCCACAGATCCCGGCAGATACCTCACTCCAGGATGTGGGAGCACCCACAAGATCCCTCTCATCACCATCGAGCACAAAAGCAGTTTCTCATCACAGCCTGTGTGGAGCTGCACAAACAGAGTAATCCCTGGAACTCAGTGGAAATCGCATGCCCCTCTTTGAGCCCCACAGAGAGGGACTCTCATGTCCAATGAGTTCCGAAAACCCTACATATCATCCCCAGGCTGCTCCAGGGCCACATCCCTACCTATCTTCATCAGCTCCAACCTGGGGCTCTCCCAAGCCACATCTGCATGTGGGCTGCCACTTAGCAAGACCTGCTCCACAGCATCCCCTACAGCCACTGTTCCACAAGCACCAGTGATCACAGATAAGTGGCGTGAGGGGGCCTGTAACAGCCACGATGAATAAAAATATAAACTATCTCCTTCGTGTGTTTACTGTCGTGAGACAGGAGTAAAGTGTGGGAAAGATGCCCTATCACTTAGATTGCAAGCGTGTATATTCGTTTTAACTCTGCCTTGCATTAGCCTTCTACTTTCTCCACCGGCAGCAATAGCTAACAGTGCCTTCCCAGGAATGGAATCTTAGGGCACACCACCTTTTTTAGCACTATGTAAGCAGAGTTTTCTCCCAACTGCTGATTAACACCCATTTTTCTCTGGACTGCTGCAGAGATGGTACCAATAGCTCTGCACATTTGGAAGAGCTCCAGTAACAAACAAAATGCAGTAACTCCAGCATCCTGCTTCCCAGGAAATACACTGCAAGGAACAACTCTGAGGGTACAGGAGCTGTTGTTGAACAGGCAGCACACTCAACAGCAGCTCTTAAATGGTCTATCTATATACCAAAGCACTCAGGTATTAAGGGAGCTTCAGTGCAATCCGTAAGGCAAGAGGGAGCAAAGCACTTAAGGCAAAGGCATCACACACATGCAAAACAAACTGTTGTGTCAAGACAAAAGAGCAGAGGACTGAGGCCTGTTACTACTGTCCAGTTTCAGGAACTATATTGCTAAACATGCTCTGGAGGTATAACATGGGTTATAGCTGCAATAAGACCAGAAAAACCTGGCAGAGACAGGAAGAGCACCCCACACCCTTAGCCAGAAAGGCTGCATGGTCCTATCTCACATAAATCCACACCTGTCCCTCACTGGCTGTGAATTGGTGTGATTTCCCCACAAAAACAGCATTCCCTGTCAAGCCAGGTACCGGCTACTACCTCACAGACAATTTATTTCTCTCCTGCCTCAGTCTCTCAAATCTTTCCCCATTGAGAGATACAAGTTTATCACAACTGGCTCCCCTAGCCGATTGTCTCCCCAGTCTCTCCTACCAGGCCGATGCACCCTGCCAGATCCTCACAGTTCTTTCAAACTGCCTGTCCTAGGAACTGGATGAATACGTTAAGTCCTACTAGCTCCATCTGCAAGTGACCTGCAAGAGGCTGGTTTCGTCAGGGCTTCAGGAAGCCCAGAGCCCCGGCAGCACTAGTGCCCCTCTCCTGCCTGCTCACACTCCACCCTTCCGCAGGAGATGCCTAAAAGCCTCATCAACAGGACCCAGAGCAGGATTTGTATTTTGTATTTATGGGCACCTATGGTAAGTACATACCTGCTTCAGGCTGGGAACTCCTTTTTTTTTCATTACCGTTTAATAGTTTCCACTAGTTTATTTTAGTAATGACTTCCTTCTCTCCTTCATTGTCTTTCTCCTCTGTAGGAATAAGCAGCCCTCTCATTTCACTTTTTCCTCTTATTTTTGCTAGGCTACAGCCACTCTTCTTTGAATTTACTGTATATATACCTAAAATCTTAAATAATTTTAAAGTTAAAAAAGCTTCATTTTTTCTGCTGACTTCAGACATTCTGATTTGCATTTAAAAAAAAAAAAAGGCTAAAAGGCTCCCCCCTGCATTTCTACCCTGATCTCATGTTTCTTCTCAATAACTGCCTCAGCTCAGGACTAGGTAGAGTGACAAAAGTACAAATATCATTTGGGTAAATCGCAATATTTACAATGTAAGTATTCAGGTATAAAAAGTTTCTTTGAAAAGCACTGCTTATTGCTAGAGCTTAATGCTAATATTTACTTTCAGAAAAACTGAATCGCCACATTATTGTAGTTGAACATACCAATTTAGAAAGCAAACACTAAAAAGCAAGCAATATTAGAATTGCCAGGCTAAAATTACCTTGGGGCACATTTTCTAGCTTTGACATAATCCAAGTATAATTGCAGAAAAATCAATCCAAATTAGTCAGTGTCATTCCCACTAGCCCAACCCAAAAGGCAGCGCTGTCACTCCTGCTGCTTTACAAACACAACCAGGAACCAGTTCAGAGGTTTCCTTACTATGGATTTGGCAGACTAAGCATTTGGACTTGCTCTTACCATGATGGTTACAACAGGGGCAGCAAAGAGAACCAATCACGGGATCAGGGGAACAAATCAGGAACTTTTCCTGAAATAAAGCCAAGATTCAGAAAGCTCCCTCCTTTCCAGCTCTTCTCCACTTGTTCCTCCTCATCTTCCTATTTACACCCAACACCAAATCTGTTGCTGTAGTTCCACATAAACCTGTGACATAGTGACTGGGTTACATCTCTTAAATGCCTTTCAAATCTAATAAAAGCCTAGCTATTACCAAAACAAATGATAACTAGCAATCCACCAACTGTTTAACAGTTCAACCTTGTTCCCTGAAGGAAGACAACTTGAAAAAAAATGCATAGAACATTTAAACCTGCTTTCTGACAGCTTGGGAAAGTTCTCTGGCTTTTCCTCCTGAAGCCCATTGCTACCTGTGTTCCTGAGAACACTGCTACCTGTGTTCCTGTGTTCCTTTCTCCATTTGCTTCTTATTTATTTTCTTCTTTCTATAATGCTCAACTCCAAGCAAAGGAAGATGGAAACAGCAAGAGATGCATGTGGACACATCCCCTGAATGCCATGGCAGAGGGGCTTGCTGTTCCCTCCCCCAGCTCAGCATTTCAAAACCAGTCAGCAAGCCTTGCAGAGTCTCCCAGGAAGCACAAATTCTTGGCTTGATGCTGAAAAGATGAAGCTCTTCAGGGGATAGAGGACATTGCTGCCTATGGGGGAACAGAGAGGGACTTCCCTGTCTTCAGTGCCACCAATAGAAAAAGTAGCCATCCAGAGCCTCACCTGGGGCAGCACAAGCAGGTGGGTAGGAGAGCCAAGCACATGAGCAGGACAAGGTGCTTCACCCAACTCAACAATGCTTCTGAGGCACCTGAGCCAGCTGACTCTGAAGGGCAGGAGGCTTTTAATGGGCTTGCTGGGGCGGTCACATCAGTCCCTGAACTGCACCAGCCCGTCGTGGAAGGAAGCAAAATCAAACCATTGCACTCACTTGCCACACTAGCACGGATGAACTCTGCACTGATCTCCAGAAAAATGCACATACTGGTGTTAGAAATGAGGATGTCCCTGAGGGTTCAAGCTCTTGCTTGTCAAGAAGCATCTAGCACTTTATCTGTGAAATACTGAGATATTTATCACAAGTGTGAACACGCTCAGTGCTTGCAGAAACAAACTTCATCTGATGCTTTTT
>JAVCKT010028184.1:8125-26713 GCA_032273925.1 Rhynchotus rufescens | reverse complement strand
AGGCCTGTTGCTGGTAACAAACCGCTCGGATCCCCTTCGGCCCTGGGGCTGGTGGTTCTGCCAGCGCCAGCGTGGGCAGAAGAGCCGGGGGACACTGCCTGCCACGTGCAGCGACGCCTGGGAGCAGGGGCCGGGGAAGGCCACGGAACACTGCAGCATAGACACGAACTACTGCAGAGCTAAAAGCGACCGCTTCTGGGCATGGGTAGCCCTGTGGCAAAGAGGTGTGCAGGGAGATGCCTTTGGAAGCCTCTCGATGTCACCCGAGTCGCGGCACTGTGGACAGGCGGGGGCAGCCCAAGGTCCCTGGCGTCTCGACACCACCTCAGCTGCCCTGTCCCTCCCTGGATCCACGCTGGGCCCCGCGCTCGGGCTCTGCCTTGGCCCAGGGGTGGCGCGTGGCCTTCCTCGTGCCCCCCGTCTGTGGCACGTTCCCTTAGCAGCCGCTCCATGGTGGCATCTGGATTCATTTCTCCTTGCGAGGTCCTCTCTCCCCTTTCCCAAGTGCCCGCACGTGGCCAAGCGGCCGTGTCTCAGCGCAGGGCACGTTTCACTTGGGGCTTTCCACAGGTGCTGGGCACTGGCCATGGATCACAGCAGGTTCTTGGTGGGCCAGGAGGCGGCTCCTCCGAAGAACAGAAGAAAAATGTGATTTTTCTTCCTTTCCAAAATGAAGTACATGGTAAATATTTCACAACCCCATAAATAAAAAATGATTGGGCTGATATTTTAAAAACGTATTTCCCTTTGGGCTCTGACTGAGCATGAGAAAGTTTAGACTAAAAGGGATTTTTTTTGCAAAAGCAGCGAAAGGTCGGGAGCGAGGACGTGGGCTGGAGCGCGTCGTGCACGTGCCAAGTGTGGGCACAGCGCTAGGGCTGCGGCTGGGCGGAGGCGGCGGGAGCGCACTGCGTTTCAAAGCACAACATTAATATATTCAGCAATGCAGATTTTCTTGCCCAGCTCTTACACCTGCAGACATGGAGATTTTAGTGTTCTGACCAGCAATGGAAAGATGTGCCAACAGTTTGTTAGTGTTAATTTAAGGTCAAAGAAGACTTCTATTATCTACACTTCTTGATTAAGTTTAAATGTTCAAATTTGCAACCTTAATGTTTCATTTACACTAGATTTTAGCTTTTGATTTCCTTTCTTTTTTGGGGGGGTAGCAGAGCCAATGCCAGCGAGTTCATGGTTGTGCTTGGGAAAGCTGATGAATTCCTTGCACAATTCAGAGTCCAGCGCAGCTCGTGTGCGTGCACACACCCACACCCAGGAGCTGGAGCGAGCGGTTAGTCATTTACAGCTCGGTGATTAATTTTTGCAGTGTTCTTATTTAATAATGCTGCTGCTCCTCGGGGAGCGCTATAAAATGGATATTATTTTTCTAATGTGTTTGCATCTTAAGTAGATGAAGTCTTTTAGGTTCCCATGTGCCTAACTCCAGCCGATGAAAATGTTCATCTTCAAACGTAAATGACCAGTGGACTGACAGCACGAGTGAGAATTTTCTGTGCAGGAAGGGGACATGAAGGAAATAAGGAACTGGGGCCTGTGTGTTCTGGTGTCTGAAGAGGGAAGGAAGTGTTGACCCTAGAGCCCCCGCTGTGCCCCGTCGCTCCTGCGGTGCTGGGCCTGTGTAGGACACGAGGTTGGCTCGTACGTGTTTGCTGGCCTGGTGGCACCCTGTGCAACCTGCAGTGGGACCCAGGCCGCCCCTCGAGCACCGTGTTCGGTGTTGGACCCCTCCTGACCAGACGGGCTGGAGGGGGCCAGGAGGGCAGCGAAGCTGGTGCGGGGGCTCTTGCACAGAGCCTCTGAGGAGCGGCCGAGGGAGCCGGCGTGTTCAGTGCGGGGAGGAGGCGGCTCCGGGGAGGCCTCGTCGCTCTCTGCTGCTGCCTGGAAGGAGCTGGTTGTGGGACGGGGTCGGTCTCTTCTCCAGAATAACTCCTGATACGACAAGGGCAAATGGCTCCAAGTTGCACCAGAGGAGGCTCAGCTTAGACCTTAGGAAGAACTTCTACCCGGTGTAGAAATGGAAAGCGGGGTGAGCGTCGGCACAGGCTGCCCGGGGTTGCGGTGGAGTCACCGTCGCTGGCAGCGCTGAAGAAACGCGCACATGAGGCGCACACGGACGTGGGCTGGCAGGATGGTCTTGAGGGCCTTAGAGCTGCGCTTGATGATCTTCATGGTCTCTTCCAACCATAATGAATCTATGAAAGTAGCTAGTTTCCCATCTTTGTTTTCGGTGGAATAAAGTTGATGTTGCCCTTCTGTCCTGCCGTTCCGGTAAGGGCTCGCTGTGGCTGGGCTCGCTGTGCGCAGCCGGTTGAGGGCCGGGTGCGTGTGTGGGCGCCGAGCCGGCGTGCTCGGGCAGCTGCCGCGCTGCCACTTGTGCTCCCGCAGCTCCGGCAGGGCCACGCAGCCCCAGCGCTGCCTTTGAGGAAAGGAGCTTTGAAATTGTCTTCAGTTAACCGCACAGAATGTTTTGCAGAAGGTTGCTAATACACACATGGGATTGAAGGGTTTCCCCCTTTCTCAGATACTGACCCTTTAGAAAGTGTTTATGGGCATATGGGTATTAAGGCTTTGCAAAAAAACTCTTAGGCAGCAAAATTGACGGAGACATTTATTCTAATAAAACAAGAGCGAGAGTTTTAGTAATCCCCAACTGTTCCATTCATTCATCAGTTTGTCCTGAAAATGCCAGGATAGCTTTCCCAACGACTGAAAAACGTCCCGCTTCCGTTCATTAGGGAGCGATATGAATTCCATTTCCAGCTTGGTTTGGAACGCAGCAGCAGAGGTGCGAACAGCCGCCCGTGTTCCCGTTTATCCCAAACGCTCCTGCCAGGCTGCACAGCGGGCGCCAGGCGCAGGCTCCATCCAGCCGCGTTGAACCTGCAGAGCGCCCAGGCCGCGAGGCACCCGCGCCCTTTGCTTGGCTAGAACCACCTCCTGCTCAAAGGCAGGACGACCGAAAGACCCCGCGGGTCCTGCTGCTGGCTGGAGCCCACCTGCCTCGCCCAGGTCTCACTGCTTGCACTTTTGAACATCTTTTTAACTAGGAAAAGAGTAACACCAGGATTACCTTCTTAAAAACCCCTTTTCTCAACCTAAGCATAAGGCCTAGGGGTCTGAATTATCTGGGAAAATCATAGCGAGGAGGATCCTGTATCCTTCATTCCAAGTTTGTTTCATTTTTGACTTCATTTTGGCATTTTCTTCACCCCTCAGTGCTACTCAGGCATTTAGGCCTCCCCTTTATTTCCACTTCGTAGTCCAGGCGATGATGCTACCTGTGAATCCCCATGTGGAAACCACAGCAAGGCCAGTATGTCTTGTCAAAGCCAGACCGGCAGGACAGAAGTGGAGCTGAGATTTGCTTGTCCCTTGTGAGGTGTTATTTGTTCTCTAGGGTTGTGGTGTCCTGCAGCAGTGCGTGTTCCCAGCCCAGCTACTTCGATTCCTCAAAGAGCATGGAATAAAACGGCCTTTGTCGTGTGCATAGCTCTGTGATGAGGGAAATTCAGTATCCTTTACATACATATATATTTGAAATATTTTAAAATGTATTTAAAAAATCAAGTTAGGTATGCAACTGTTTTTTTTTAAATCAAGATTAATGGTGTTCTCTGTCAGATTCCTGGGGAGACTGCACGTTATCACTCTCTTTTCTGCATTCTTTAACTTACCCTTACTTACAATTTAACTCACAAAGAGTTCAACACTGTCCTGCAGCGACACCAGAATGAAAAGTATCTGCCAGATTGACTCTATTTTCAGATGTGTCTGAACCTGTCATGGATCTGAATATCGTGGCTCGTAATGGTCATTTAGGGGACACAAAACTCCATAATCTGGTCAGTTTAAGATGCTGATACCTGCTGCCTCAGCTAGTGTTTTTATTCAGCAATAAGATATTTCTAAGTGTAAAACAAGCAGGAGAAGGGGATTCATTAGCAGTATAGGAACTCCTGGGAAGTCTCTTCTCTCTTGACATTTAGTGAGCGGAACCCACAAAACCTTTTCCCCAAAATTTTAAAAAGAATTTTAGAAAAGCAAACCAAACAAGCCCCCTGGCACTGTGACTGTCAGGCTTTCCCAAAGCAGCGGCCTTTCTTTCAGCAGCGTCTTCAGGATGTTGCCTCCTTTTGCACGGGCTGTCCTGGTGGTCTGGCACATATATTTATGAATATAGAAGCGGTCCGTAGGGCCAGGCTGGCCCTGCCTGGAGGCTGCCGGGTGCCGGCGCAGGCAGCTGCGCGTGGAGCCACCTGCTCGGGAGCGCTCGGCAGCGTCGGGATGGAGCAGGGAAGGGTCCAGGGAGGAGCTGAGCACAAGCCGGGCCCTGCCCTCGCGCTTCTCCTTAGCCCTTTATCAGCCCAGCGCCCAGTTAACGGCCTGGCCTCTGTGTCCGCAGCTGCGAGGAGTTCGGCCCGGGTGTGCGAGGGCTGCCCTGTTCCCGGCCTGTTCGGAGCACGAGGATCCCCTTCGGCAGCAGGAAGGGCGGCCGCGCTCCTGGTGCATTCCGCAGTCGCCTGCTCCACGTGGCTGTGGGTGGGAAATACGTGATCGAGAGCGGGCGATTTGGGAGCTGTTGGCGAGGGGGAAGGTTTTTCACTCATCTGCACCAGTTAGGAGTTGGCTTGGGCCGTTGTGTGTGAGCGCTTCTGTCCTTTCCAGATTTCTGGATTTTGTCAGTATTTAATCCTCACTAACGTAACTCTGCATACTTTAATTCCCTTAAGGAATTGTTGCTGACTTTGCGCTCACTCCTTTTCCCTTTTCAATGAACTTTGCTATTAGACACCTCTAAGTGGAGCTGTCATCTAGACTGAAACTAATTTTACTGGCATCTCTGTACCGAGCTGTAAAACGCAGGTGTAAAGCGTGTAACTTCTGTGCAGGACCCAAACTTGCAGGGGGAGCAGAGGGAGGTCTGAGGCAAGAAACATTTTGCCCTTCCCCACTGCCAGGAAGGAAGCTCGAGAACATGGTAGGTCAAAGGAACAGCCCTTGAACCTGCTCAGGAAATATCTTGTCAGCTTGGGAAGCTAGAAATACCTTCCTTTCCCTCCATGATACTGAGCACAGTATCATGGTAGGAGAGATGATGCTGCTGATTTGGGGTCACATAAGCCTCGCTCTACGAGCCAGTTTTGAGGGGAGAGGCATTACAATGTGAAGGGGAGAGAGGACAGGAAAATGCACAGTGGTTGTGAGGGTTGCACCTCCCTCTGTACGTGCCATTCCAAGATGCTGTGAGGTTTCCTAATCTTAATCACCTGTGTTTTGAAGCCTTCTTTCCTGAGACCGAGCCATAAACGTGGAGTTCCCAGAGCTTAGAACTTACTTCGCAGTTCTCAGACCTCCTGATGGAAGGATGAAGTCGCAAAGCAGGACAAGTAATGAATGCTGCAGCCAGCCACTCACCCGATGCCCTCTTTCCATGAACTTCTCCACTTTTTTTTTGTTGATTAGGAGCTAAAACATTGCTGGGTTTTAGAAATAATTCAGCAGACTTTGGCAATACACTTGCACTCTGCGGTTCTTGCTTTCTTCCCCCTTTGGAAGCTGTATGTAGGAGACAGTGATTTTTGCAGTTCTCTGGGGCTCAAGAGGACCTGCAGCACATCTGGTTGTTAGAGGCCCTCTGTTGCGTAGCTTCTGTGGGTTCTTCTGCTTAAAAGATAAGTGCAAGGTGCAGGGCAGGGGAAAATGGCCCTTTGGAGGTCATTAGGAAGCTCCCCACTCCGGCTCCCTGGAGACTCGATCCCTCGGTCTGGGCTATCCACCCGCATATGGGATGTGCGGGTGACCTGTGCAGCCGTCTCCAGCCTGTGACGCCGTGCCGAGCTCTTTGAACACGGTGAAAACCTTCGTTTGTGCAGTCCATGTGGACTGGGTGTCTTGTCCTCATGAGGGGTGGGAAGTGATCTGTATCTTTAGCTCGTAAGTCCTGACTTTTCAGCGAATTCTTAATTGCTGTTGTTCCCTTTCTGGGTTTCAGGGCAAAATCCACTGAGGCTCTTGGCCAACAGCCCTGCAAAGGAGGCCTCTTCTTTTACCTGCCATGGTGAGCACATGGTCTCTGTCTGCTGTCTTTCCTATTAAAGGGAGATGTGCTTTTTCTTCTCAATATTGGAAGCAAAAGCACAAAAATATCTCAAAATATTTGTTGTATATCTAGGCAGAAGGATGCGCAGGCTGATCGCGCCCAGGGCAGGGTGTCTCTTGACGTTGCTGGTGGGACAGATGACACAAACCTCAACAGGAGCCAGCAGACAGGAGTCCCTTGGAGATAGGCAGAAAGGTGCCGCCAGCCCCGTGTCTCCTGGAGCTGCCTCTGTGTGTTGCCTCCTCCTTGTTGCCAGCCTGTGTGGCCTGCAGTGGGAATCCAGGTCGGGGTCCATAGAGATCACAGTGCTTGAGGATTGAACCATCAACCTCCCAAACCTCCCTTCTGTCCCCCTTCACCTTCCAGAAAAAAACAGGAAAATGGGTGAGATTGATGTCTGAGGGCTGCAGCTGCAGCTCCGTGGCTCTTGTCGTGCTTGTGGTCACACAGCCCTCTCCTTATGCTTTTTTTTTTTTAATTATTGAGTCTTATGGCTCTCATATAAAAAGTAAAATAAAACCTATGTTGGTTGATCCTCACCTGAGAAGACAGATAGAGGGTCGTCTTGATTCTGGCTGCTCTTCTTGCTGGCGATCTGAGCATTTTGAGGTCGCTCACATAGAAGGTCCTGCAGGGCCAGTGTTTGCTGAGTGCTGATCTATGGGAGTGGCTTTGTAAGCAAAATGGGCGAAAAACTGTCCAACCTCTGTGCAGTTATTTCTTGGGATACCTTGGTTTAGTTTTGGTCAAGTCTTCACACGTACTGAGCACTTCTCTTCCAAATGACCATCGTGTTAGCCTGCTTTCTCCCATGGAGGTGTTGAAAGTGCTTGATATTTCATTCTCCTTTGAAGAATTAGCCTTCGTCTTAGACTACAACTTATCCACCCAACTCATTATGCTTGAAAAACAAAGCTGGATTCTTTTGAGGATGCCCAGTAACATGGTGCCGATTGCTGGTAGCATGGTACAAGATTGGTTGTATTTTTCCACAGCAGGTACACAGATACTCACAGGCAAAAATAAGATTCTTCCTGTGGTTGAAAGGCTGCTGCATAGGACCAGAGATTCAATGCTGTTATGTGACCTCAGAAGTAGAGTGCATCAGGTTATCCAGTCGATAGGAGTGACATGTTGGCATCTTCGCAGGACCCACCAGTGTTCTCATTGCTTGAACGTTCTGGCGCTGGCGTTTTGCTCATCTTCCTTCTCTTCCTTCAGCGGTGCCTGGCTGAGCAGAGAATCCCGTTCGTCTGGCCGCGCAGACCTGGTTCCTGCCTCACTCAGCCCAGACTTCTCAGGAATTCCTTCCATCTAGGTTAGCGCTGCCGTGCGCTGATAAGTTACAGGCATTTTCCTGGTGGCAGAGGTAGAGTTACAGTGCCCAGCTGTTTAACACTTACTGTATTTGGTGTTTTCTGTTAGAGAGCACCATAGCTTCTCCTGCCACTCTAACAGAATAAAAGGGTGGAAATTGATTCTTCATGTAGTGTTGAAGCTGTTTGCTGATGGATTGCGGTGATGAGCCCAACGAGCTTTTAGCCTGTGCTAGTGCGTGTTAGTTATTTCTTTAATAAATGAAGTTATTGAGAAGCAAAATAAAAGCTTGCTTAATGTGCAGTTCTGGTGTGTGTGAACACACAAGTGGAAGAGCTCAAAACAAACAAGACTTTAACTTTGTTAACTGGCTGGTTACACAAACGCAAACAACTGGGACGCTGCAACTTTCTGAAAAGCAGCTCGTCTGTGGAGGAGCAGGAATTTTTCCTACCCTCCTGGCTCCCTCCTGCTCCAAGGTAAAACACTAGGTTAAGATGCTTTATGGCTATGCAAGTTTGATGCCTTTTACTTTATGGCTGCAATAGCCTTATGGCCAGCTGGCAAACAAAGCAGGGCCCATTGCAGCACGTGCCAGCTTACAGAGCAGTCTGAACGGCAAGGTCCACATCAGCCGTGGAAGAGGGGAGGATCACCCTGTTGACAGGCAAAGGTGCTCCCAGATTAGGGCACCCCGGCTCAGGTTTTCCTCTGACTGTGCAGTGTGAACTGGGCCTAGGTCGTTCCTGGCCCCTAGTCAGAGCCGGAGAGTTCACGGACAGCTCGAGGTTTTGGCATCAGCCAGTCCTGCCGCTCCAACGGCACCGCCAGCCGCGCGGCCCGGGGCCGAAGCCCGAGCGTCGCCTGGCTCTCTGCTCCCCTGCAGCGCCGCAGCACCAGCCAGGTTGTGTTCCCTGGAAAGTCCGAGCCGCGCCAGCCGTGTCTCCCTGCCGCTTCCCCAGGGATCTGCTCGGAGGTAGTTCTCCTGACACAGCAGATCTACTAAGAATAAAAAGCAACCTGACTAACGTCACAAAACTTACTACATCTGCTCTGGAAGTCACTTAAGAGGTGGCACTGTGAGAGCTACAGGGGGAATAAAACTCTTCCTGGAGGTGTTTTGGGCTTGTCATCTCTTCCAAAACGGACAGCGTTTGTACTGGTGTGTGTCAGTCTCCCTCGCGGTGAGTTCCAGTCATACTGACAGGGAGTCACAAGTCTCCCAACACCGTGTGTTTCTGTGAGCGTGGAGACTGTCGGCATCTAGGCAGAGAAGAGGGTCCCGGGAAGCGTTCCCGAGGAAGGGCAGCCTGCATTTATCTCCTGACTGGAAACAGATGCGTCGGGGCCGTGGAACCACAGAGAACATGGGCTGTTGGATGGTCAGCTGGAGCTGGAGGGACACGGGAAGGAGCTGGTACATCTGGAAGAGTGCAGGATTCAGTGGGGAGTGAAGAGAGGGGCAGCGTGGCTGTGGGGAAGGGCATTTGCTCTTGCGGGGGTAACAGGAGCGGGGCCTGGGGTACAGACCTGTGTGAGACCAGCTTGGTACCTGCTCCGTCGCGTGCTGGCGCGTTGCTTGGGTTCGGGTTTGGTGCAGTTCGGCCCTACGTGATCTGTGTAACCCCCCATGATCCACATGGCTGTGCGTTGGTGGCTGTACTGAGCGATTAGGAAGCAGCAGGAGTGAGAACCAAGCACAGAGGAGCAAGCAGGCGCATCCAGTCCGTGCCTTAGCTCCGGGTTACAACTTTGACCCTTAGCAGCTCAACTGGCGCTGGGTTGAGTTCTGCTAGTTCGCCCCATCCCAACCAGCACTTTCACACCGTAGTCCTGAGCTTCCCAGCGAGAGTTTGGAGGCACCTGCCGGCTCGGTGCCTTCAGCCCTGCGCGGTTTCCTATCAGCTGCGGAGCAGGGCCGCCCGTCTGTGAAATAAGGCATGGGGAGGTGCTTGAGGCTGTGCTGGGGTTGATCCCAAGCGGCACGAGTGCCTGAGGGAGCGCGGGGAGGGCTGGCGCGGGCCGTGGCGCTCGCCGTGCGCCTCGAGGTTTCTAAAGGGCCTGTTTTCTTCTTCCTACAGACAACTTTAGGTACACGTGTGACATTTGTGGGAAAAAGTATAAATATTATAGCTGCTTCCAGGAGCACAGAGACCTGCACGCCGTGGATGGTGAGTAGCATTCCGAGGCCGGTCGCGTTGGCGTGAGGAGCTCCGGGAAGGCCGAGCGGGGCCCCCCGGGCGGCCGCCCTTGGTTCCCTGCGTGCGTGTCCGAGCGGCGCCCGCTGCCAGGGCAGCGCTAGGCCCGGCCTTGCAGGCCGCCGCTCGGGTTAAGGCTCGTGCCTCTCATGGACGTGCTGGAGCTGAACGCCTCAAGATAATAAACTGTCCAACCAGCTAGAGGCTGGGCAAGGTTTGGTGGTGCTTTGGTTTCTGACTTCACGGGGTTGTTTCTAACGTGCTCTTCAGAGCTGAGCGATGTTCCTCCATTCTCGGTAAGCGCTGTGGTAGGGAGCCCATAGAATTGTCAGGAGCCGACAGGCCGGTTTTTCCCACGTGAGATAGATGTGCATTAGGCTGGTGGCACTTGGATGGGAGCAGACATTCCCCTCCAGAAGCAGCACGATGCTTTTTTTCCCCCCAAAGCAGGGGGAATAGTAGGAGCAGGAGGACTCCCTGTGTTTGGCTTGCCCCCATTGCCTCGCTGGGCAGCTGAAGGCCTGCGATGCTGCAAGCCCTGGCAGTGCCCGCGACCAGACTGTCGGGTGGCCACTTACGTGGCCGCAGCGGGAGGTCTGGTGGAGTTCCAGCTCCAGCTGCCTGCACAGCAGAAGGTTTGGAGTGGCCGGAGCCTCTTGGCAAAGCCCATGTTCTGCCCGCTGAGCGTCATCCAGAAAGGTCTGCTGGTTTTAACTGGAACGTACGACTAAATAAACCTGGTCTGAGTACAGCTGACAAGCCCTTGCAGTCACCATTGCCAGCTCCCTGTCTCCTGCCAAAATGAAGTTACTGGGACTCTAGGTCTGCGAGAAGGGAAGTGTCTGCTCCTCTCGGAAACGTGTCCCGGTGACCCCGGCCCAGAGGCTCTGCCTGGGGCTGTGAGAGGGCGGCAGGCGCCACTCGCGCCCCGCGGAGCCGCTCGTGGCATGAGCTGCTCCCAGGGGCTCTGTGCGGCTCAGCCAGCCCGGCGCAGGGCCGGGCTCAGCCGGCCGCGCACGGGGCCGCGTCGTGCTCGGGCGAAGGCCTGGAGGGTCTGCGTGTGGTAGGGCTGGGCACTCACCCGGGTCCTGCTGGGTGCTGCTGGGAAGAGGAGGGACTGGGGACTCACATGTGCTAAAGCAGTGTGAAATGCAGGAGGAAAACAAGGCCATTTAAGAGGACTTAATTTTTGTTTTGTTTCTTCCCCTCCTTCTTCTATTCTGTGTTAGTTTTTAGTGTGGAAGGGGCCCCAGAAAACCGGGCAGGTAAGCTGAGATCCTTCATGTGCTTTATTTCACCAACCTTTTCCAGCATTCAGTAGTTCAGGCACAACAGGCCCCATTCCGCGTTTGCAGGAGTCGAGGAAGTTTCCTCCCTGATTCCAGAGGGAGAGGAGCATCCCCTGTCCCTCCCCAGTGCAGACAGCCAGCAGGTTGATGCCCAGCCCTTGTAGATACCAGGCTTTTGTTGTCCATCCCACTGATCAGGCTTCTGCAAATCAGAGCAGCAGGCGTTTCATGTCTCTGGTGATTTAGTGAATTGCCCAAGACATAAAGTAAATGATTTTACCAAAAGGGGTGGGTTCTGATTTGCTGCTGGCGTTGCTGTTAGGTGGCGGAATGTCACTGATCAGTGTTTGCTCGCAGCCTTGCTTGCCAGCCACATTGCCAGGCCCGCTCTCAGAGTAGCATCTTTAGGTGGGAAATGCACTGGAAGAAAAGCAGGGAATAGGAGTCAGACTTTGAAACGTGTTTCTTCAGTCTTCATCAGTTTTTATGTTTCTTCTTGAACATTGCCTGCAAGGCACGTTATTGGGCTGAGGAGGGGCGGTGGGCTGCCTTCCTGGGGCACCTGAGGAGGAGGAGGAGGAGGAGGGACAGGTCAGACAGAGCAGGCGCTGGGATTCTAATTCGTGCCTTGAAATCTTGTTACAGACTGAAATGTCATTAAACCTGCAGGAGCATTCAGTGCGCAGGCAGCTGTAGAAGGAAAACCTGGGGGTGTTGTCAGCTCTTTGCTGGTTCTGTTCTCTTGCAGACCCCTACGACCAGGCCGTCATAGCAGCCGACGAAGTGAAGGAGGAGGAGCCGGAGCCGTTTCAGAAGATTGGTCCAAGTATGAGTTGTTCTACAGCTTCCAAATTTCAATAAGCAGCACGCAGAGTTTCCAGTCTGGCACTTGCTGGAGAGTCTCCGTGAAAACCAGAGAGCTGCATTTTGCAGGGGTGCTCAAGGATACGTCTGCGTTCAAATGAACACTAAACAGCAGCAGCCTGGCCCTAAGAAATGCAGCTTGTGGTGTTTTCTGCACAAGAGCTCTGCCAAGAGAAGAGGGGAGAAAAGCAAATTGGCGGCAGTTAGAGGGGGTCTGGAGATGTGCAGGCAGAGCTGAGCGGTGACTGCCTGCACACCGTCTGCGGGGCGTTCTCCAAACAGCGAAACAATGGAAGGCCCTGGCTTTTCCCAAGCACCTCTCTGAAATCCCTTCCTTTCTGGAAACCTTAGGTTGATTAAAACCCTGGGTTTTGCTTGGGTTTGCACCTTGCTGTTGATTCTGTGGCAGGGCATGGCTGTATCGCTGCAGTATTTCAAGCACCCCCGCCCCGCCGCAGGAATTAGCACGTTTGTTGCAGAAAAACCCTTCCTTCTGCAAGAGAAATCTGCAGTTCTGATGTAAAAGTTCTGTAATTAGGATTCCAAGTTAACAATTCTGCTTCCTGATTTAATTGTCCCTGTGGTCCATCACCACTCGCTATCTGCAGCCTGAAGATATGACCTTGTTATGTGTGATACGGACTTTATAAGTGGATCTTATCCTTGTTTTGCACACTGTAATTTTGGGACAGCCTCTGTAACTTGTTGAGTTCTACTGCAGTTTTTATACTGTCTGTCAGTCTGGACATTGGCTTAAATTATTGCATCTGCTAGGGAAAAGGATGGGTGAATTATAGGGCGGAGAGGTTCCCAGTGCTGGGGGGAGGCTTTTGTGTGTTTCTGTCAGCCGGCCAGTTCCTGTGTTAGAGGTCAGAAAGTCGATGGCTGTGTGAGAGAATACTGCCCTCCCTTCTGATTTTCATTTTGTTTCCTTTTAATTTCATCTTCACAGAAACTGGCAATTACACCTGTGAATTCTGTGGCAAGCAGTACAAATACTACACTCCCTACCAAGAACATGTGGCACTGCATGCACCTATTAGTGAGTATCCTCACGGAGATCTATTTTGCTGTGAACTGATTTAGAGTGGCTGGTGAGAAACAGAGGGGTTGCAGTAGAGATTATCCTTCCTCTGGATCCTTCCCTTGGCCTCTGTGGGGTTGTAGGTGGTGGGCAGTAGATGATGTCTTGAGAGGGCTTTGTAGCACTAAGCTGGAATCTCCTCTTAGAGGGGCACTGCTCGTGTCAGGTCCCCAAGGCCACTGAATTTTTAACAAAATCCATGTAATTCTTCACCTCTTCCCCAGGGATTAGCTGTTTGGTTTTGATATTTATCTAAAAGTTCTCATACCTGAAGTGCATTTAGCAAAGCAGTGCACAAACTTTATTCTAGATTCCCCTGTATAATGAGTGAATATACATGCTAGAGGAGAAGCATCTTTCTTACAAGCTTCTGAGAAACTGTTGCAGCCAGTGAGTTCAAACTGGTTTTCAAAATCATGTAAATGACTGTGGCAGCTTGCTACTAAATCACAGGCAATGAAATATTTATTTCAGGGAGCTCGGGAAAAGGCAGTTCTCAGCATACCACACGACACTGCGATCTGCACTCTGGAGGGATACTACGATCTGCACTCCCCAGACAAAGGGGAGCTTATAATGAGCGATTAAGTGTAATTCAGTGCAAAATTCTAGTGAAATATTGGAGAGGAGGCCTTGCTGCTTTTGGATGCTTTAAAAGTAAGCAGAGAAGTTCTTTGCAGCTGAACTTCTTGCTTCTTTCCTGGCATCCCCGTGTGCTGCGGTGCCGTTTGAGGGCACGCGCCAGCGCGGCAGCCCTGCGCAGTTGGGGCTGCTCCCTCTGTTGCAGGTGGTGATGAGGATGGAGGGGTTCAGTTCAGGGGCCTTCTTCAGCTGCTCATCCACAGCCAGCAGAGGGAGCACCAAGTTAGTTAGTTAAGTTGTATTATAATAAGGCAGTTTGGGTTCCACAAATAAAGTAGGAACATTGCCCACCAGATCATCACTTTTAAGGCAGCCAGGCCTTGGTGGCTCCTCACAGGCCCCCATGCAGGTTCTCTGGAGCATGGAACTGCTCCAGAGGATGGCAGAAGGTGCAGAGAACAGATTGTCACCTTTGTGACTACCATCAGACTTAATCTTCCTATCTCCCATCTATCCAAGGGAACTGAGTCAGTGACTATGACCACACGTGTTGCAGTCATTCCTAAACATCCTTGCACCCTCACCCTCCACTTCTCATTGTAGACAGTGTTCTTAATGCAGGTGTTTGCAGGGCCCGAGACAACCTGGTGGTGGTGACCAGCAGTAGGTCAATCTCCTAATAAAGATGGACCCTCAAACACCAGGGCTGTGGTGACTTTAGCCCAACCCTGTGCAGATGATGAAGGGGCTTTGGCAGTTGTATAGCTAAGGAGCAGTGTGTTGTGAGGAACAGCCACGTAATCTCTGCTCGACAAGAACAGGTTCTCATCTTCCCAGTATGTCTCATTTCCAGAGGATTTATCGCTGAGGATCTCTCTCTCCACCCTCGCAAGCACCTGCAGTAGGTTGCAGCTGCTGGTTCCAGCCCCAATTATCTAGCATTAAAAAAAAAAAAACCCACAAAACTAGTCTTCTGTGCGAGTTACGTGCCTGAAGATATTCAAATGGGTCTGATTGCAGACACAGAAGGGCCATGCGGACACGGCCCTTCGTCCTGCACAGAGTAGCCTGGCTCATCTGCCCAGCATGAGCCCAAGGGCTGTGACCCCGAGGCCCACTCTTTGGCTGCTGGAGGCCTGTGTTTAGGGCAGTCTGAGACTACTATGTGTGGAAGGCAGAAAGCCATTTCACCGGGTAAGGGAAAGCTGCCGAGTTAAAACCTGGGCCCTACAGAGAGGTTAGGGAGTCAGGACCTCCCCTGTCGTGGGAAGGATCTGTCACACAGGAAGCTGTGAATTTTCCAAGAGCCATCAGTTTTGGAGGAGGAGGAGGAGGAGGCAGATTGTTGAAGACGGGGCTCTTGCTGTGCAAAAGAGGCTTTTCTCATCCCCTAACAATGGGATGAAATAAAACTAAGACTGCTTTGACCCTGGCCTTGTTTTTGTTACCAGGAGGCAAATGCTGCAATGTTAGCCTTAGTGGGAGCAGGTATGGAAGGAGCTTCACCAGTTGCTGTTACCAGTCCAGCTTTCTGGTTCTGTGTGCTCAAGTCCATGCTCCAGAGTCTGTCTTTCCAGTTTTCTGCAATAATAAATTCAAAATTCCTCAACGAGGCTGAAAAAAAGAACTCATATTTTGCAAGGTTCATGGAGCCTTCCAGGATAATTCTTGGTCCGTGCTGCTGGATATCTGCTCTCTGGAAAACAGATCTGCTCTGAGCGTCCCCGGAATTGTTAATGCCAAATGTCTCCTTCGAAAGTCATCCGTGGTTGGTGAGCTTTTGATCGTGGCCACCAGAGGCTTGTTGTCCTTTCAAAGAAGGGTGTTGGAGGCTTCTCCTGAGGAAGCTGGACCATAGGTGTGTTCCCTGGTTGGCCGTGAGCACGGCCTGAGGCGGGAGCATGGGCACGGGGCCTGGCTGGTGGCAGCGGCGATGCTGGGACCGGCTCCTGGCTGCCGGGCGCTGGGAGCAGGAGGAGCCCAAGGGAGCTCACCCAGCCCGCCTGAGCAGTTACCTTTTTTAGTCATGAAAGAAACCAAATAATATTTTCCATCGAAGGTATTTGAGCACTTCCTGTGTTTCTTAAGGCAGCGGCCGTGGTGGCTTTGCCCGTTAGCAGAAGGGATCCTTGTCGGATCCGTTTCTCCCCATTTGCAGAAGGGATCCTTGTCGGTATCGGGTCTCGTTTCGACTGCGGGTGCTGCCAAACGGAGAGGAGCACCGATCCCCGTCCCAGCCGGATGGGTTTGCTTTGCTTCCTCACCTCAGTGAGTGAAATCTGTGATTAAGGGTGTTTTTCCCTGCTTTCTCATTCCAGTGTCTTAGCAACAGGCTTCACTGGCAATAATTGTTTGTATGTATAAAAAAGCACGTTAAGTGTTTGATAGATTTGAGCACAGATCTTCCCTGTGGAAGCTCCTGTTAGTAACAGAAGTCTTAGCTCAGTGTATTGAATTTCAGCCCACTGTTAAGTCATCTCTTTTTGTTACCTCATGAAAGGTAGTTCTTTTCCATAAACAAATAAATAAATCTTTCTAGACATGATGGCATAAGTCTTTCTGATCCATCCTGAGTTTTTTTCCAGCCATACTTCCTTACCTATTCTGAGAAAAATCTTTCTGAAAAAAACCCTTAATATTCAGATTCACCAGAGCTTTTACCTGGAATAAGCTAAGTCATAATTTTTTTTTCCACTGTGTTGTGCAGGGATTCATGCATCTCTTGGACATTGAAATGGCTGCTTGTGTCTCCATCCTCATCAGAGCATGCCACACGTGGAGTTTGAATGTCTTATCAAAGCAAAAAAGCAAGAAGGGGCTGGTATGATACCTGGACATACTTGAATTCTAGATTATGGGATTGCCTTGATTCAATTGCTCAAGTTAGAGCTAGGCTAGGTAATCTCCAAAGGTCCCTTCCATCCTCATCCATTCTGTACTTCTGTGAGCTGTGTGTTTTAAAGAGACATCCAATCTTGCTGTTAAGAGTGAGGGAAAATATCCCAGCCTGTTAGGTAGATTTGTCATCTTCCCTAAGTCAAAACTCAAAATATCCCGTTCCAACTTGGAGACGTTGGATCTTATTTGTGACTTTGTCTGCTCGGTGAAGGGAGTCCACGTTACCAAAGTTCTGCCTTTGCTAGAGGCAGAGCTACCATCAAGTCACCTCGCCTTGCACTGAGCATCTTGGCGCTTCCGTTGGAAGCTGTGGTGCTCTTGTCCTGTCTTTATCCTCTTGCCCTCTCCTCTGAATGTCCTGTTGTCTATTTAGAGGCTTTTGGAATGGCAGGAGCTGGCTAGATCCAGGGCAGGCGTGCAGGCTGCCTTCCACCGCGCGGCAAACGCCAGGTTGTGTCCTGCTCCAGCAAGGAGCCCCTCATCCTTTACGTAGTGTCTGTCTTCTTTAGCCCACCACATACCATTTGGTGTGGCCCTAACATGGTGCACACAGTTTAGCAAGTGACTGTAGATTATGCAGGGTGACTTATTTTATAAATTATGCACTTATGTTCCTAGCCTTGTGCTATTTAAAAGCATTTCATATGAAGATTGGGGTTTCCTCCAGGTTATTGATTTTTTAAAAAGAAGGTAAAGAATTGATCCTTCCCTAAAACTGACAAACAGCTAGATTTACTCTATTGCCCTTCCTTATCTGGTTAATGAGCCTTAACTGGGACAAATCTGAGATGCTTTCAAGAAAGTTAAAGAAATTCCATAACAACTGCTACAGGATCATCTGCCCATGATGCTGTCTCCAGTCACACCTTCTGGTTGCAGATTGTAAGTTTTTTTATAACCTTTCAGCAACTTGAAGTTTTTATTTGCAAAAGTACCTTGAACTTGGCCTTTCAAGACTGAGACAGTGAGTTTCACAGTGAAGACTTACTTTCAAGGACAGAGGAGTTATGTGATCATCTCTATGTATGTTGCTTGGTCTTCAGAGATAATTTACTATCTGGTAAGCTAAAGACTAAAACACTTTCTTCAATAATTTTTTAGCATCCTCCAGACTGACAGGATTACTGTTCTTTTCATCCTGTCTGTCTTGGCTTGCTAGCTTGAACCTTGTTTTGTTGGATGGAGTATCTATGAACTTTGTGTCTGGAAAGGGATAGGAATAAAGTTGAGTCTGCTGCTGTATGACAAGTTTGATGCCAGTCGGTCTGTTTATGTCAGATTCCAGCCATTTTTGGTTTTGAAATATAGAGAAAAAATTATTTTTGGAGGTCTTCCTAGTACTGAAATTTCACCCTTCCGATCTCCCAGAGACAGAAGAGTGTCTGGCCTGCAGAGAATCTGAGATGACCTTGTTTGATGCTGTCGGCTGGTTGCTACTTCTCTTAGTTGATGTAGAAGAGCAGCAAAGCAGCAGTTTCCCTCTTGAGAAACTGGTTGTCATTTGTGCAGGAAATTGTCTTACCTGACTGCATATTTACTGCCAGTTTGGCAGCAACTGAAGGAAGACTGTCCATGGGGACTGAGCTGATGCCTAGGAAGCAGGAGTAAGTCCCAACCCATTCAGCTGGCCAGACACCAAGCAGAGAAGTGTCTTGACTTAAGACTGCAGGAAAACCTGCTGTAGAAGAATCTGTAGAAGTATAGCAACATTCACTAGAAGTGGCATCTTGAGTCTGTATAACAGATCAAACAAAACAAGTGCTGCTCTGTTTGAGTCTGTCTTTGCAGGATCCTTCGATTCGACCATCACCACTTCCAGTTGCTGCCGTTCACTGATAGGGAAACATGGGAGCAGGCCCAGGGGAGGTCGAGAACCTCTCAGGATCTGCAGACGAGCAGTCCCAGTCCAGGTCACTTTTCTGCCCACCTGTTTCAGGACAGGTGCCTGGGCTGCTGCAGCAGCCTGTGATTCAGGATTCAGGCTCAACGTGGATGAGTGTTTTGGCTTAGGCTTGTCAGGTGAACAGCTGCTGGTCTCAGCCCTTCAGGTTTGGACATTCCATAGAGTCACTTGGGCATAGAAGTAGTCAACGGTGGTGAGCTTAGGCTCTGGGTTAGGAGAACATTGCTTCTTAGGACATCTCTATGGCAGATGGTTGGAGTGGGACTTGTCTTCGGAAACTATATCCAAACTTCCATGAAGAGTCTTCATTCCACTGAGGAATGAAGGAGTTG
>JAVCKT010028182.1:0-46999 GCA_032273925.1 Rhynchotus rufescens | reverse complement strand
AAGATCTGGAGAAAGCTTATATAGCCAAAGGTTCTCCAAAGGTGAACTTTAAAGCTGGAAAACATGACTATGAACTCAATTTTAGAGGTATGTTACATTACTTTGTTTTTTGTCACCTTTTTCATACTCTGTTTGTACCTCTCCCCCTTCCTGGATTCTAGTCAGTCTTTTGTATTTTTAAGCTATATTTTCAGAGGAGAAACAAGAGGAAAAACTGACCTGTTATCTGAGGTACTTACACAGACGGAATTTCTGTCAAAGGTCATAGTGTAAGAAATGTTCATACAAGGAAGGTGGCATATCTGTTCCTCCAAAATATTCAGCTTCTGGAAGTCTTGGCAAACCAGTTGCTGCTGGTTTAATGACTAGCTAGCAGAAAAACATCCTCAGGCAAACGATGAGTCCTGGAGAATCAAGATCATCCACTGATTCATGTTGTAAGATTTCTACAGCTGGTTGCTTTGCGTACTTCAGCCTACCTGGAAGGGCTGGGGAAATACCTTGATTGTCTCAAAATATGAAGGTGACTTTCCCAAGAGCTCAGGATATTCCTACCATGTGCTAAAAGCTTCTAGCACTGCTGCCCTTTCAGCTATTCTCTTTGGAGACCATGGGAAATGGTGGCTAGGAGTCAGCCTCCCTAGGCTGTCCTTCTAGTGTAGCCCAACTCTCCATTACTGTCTAATTCTGCGTTGAAAATCTGAGCATAATAGGCATGGGATATGTTGCTTGTTCTTCAATTAAAAGGAATTTTGGAATATTCTCTATTGGATTTAGAAAATTCTGTCATAAATTAATCAATTTCTGGAGATTTGGAGGTGGTGGTTGTTATTGTTTATGTAAAAACACATACTGCAGATTTCTTCCAAAACTCGCTCTCCAGGATTGGTGCTACTAAGAGCTCTGCCCTTGTGTGCTTATCTCTGATAACTGGCTGCTACTGACTCTCAGTTATGAATATGATGTGGCAGTAGCTACAGAGGATCCAAGACCTATAACATGATACCTCTAAAACTGAGGTTGACAGTTCTTTTTTGTCGCTGGTCGATGAAAAGGAATAACCTGTGATGGCTCTTAGGTTATATTTATATGACTTGTAGTCTACAGATAAATCAAGAAGATATTATCTTGGTAGTGACTGAGAAATAGGGGTGCAATCTATGGAGCAAAAGTAGGTGTTTATTTTACGATCATCCTTCTTGGTTGAGGGGTACTGATGGAACAATGCAAGGAAAATTTCCATAGCTACCATTGTCCATCATTCATTACAAAGTTAAGAATAAAATTTAATTGGAGTCTTCCTCAGTGATGTACGCTGAGGACCCTGGATTCCTCATTCTGCTCAGGAGCGTGCCGCTCGGGCTTCCCTGTTTGTAACAAGACAAAATTGTTGCCCCTTTTTTTTCATTTCATCAGTTTTGGCAAAGCAACTTATTGGCAGATTTCCCTGCTGTGTAAAGGCTTTCTAAAACTCCTTGCTGATTGATCTCTGTTTTTCTCTTTCTGCCTCTCCCCACTCCCCCAGACATGGTTCAGAAAAACCTTCGCTATACAACTGAGAGAGAAGTTCGCAGAAGACCTAAATTTGTCTCCCAGACAGAGGTAGAAAGCACAAGAAAGAGGTAAACTGCAGCTGCTCATTGTTTGGTGATAGATCTAGCACATTGTGAATGTATGGACTCACTGTCGTGCAAAAAAAGATGTTACTAAGGTGAAAACACAGCTATGAAGGCAATCATAAAAGAAATTGAAAGGGGAGGAGATGTACCTTTCCTGCAACAACGTCTAGTCACAGCAGCACTGCAGAATGTCAAATAGTCCTGAAGCAGTATAGGAGCGTGGAGAAGGGAGGAAGAGCCACAGAAAGTTTGGAAGCATGGAAGATAATATAACACATAGCATTGCTACAGGGAGTTGCTGTATTATACAAGAACAGCTGATAGCAGAGATGGGAACAGTAGCATTTATACACATGATCCTTTTTGACATCTTGAGAGTAGCAATTTCCAAAACTAAATACAAATTTAGAAATAATTGTTTTCAAAATATCCAGACAATTGGAGAGAAATTGTTTGTACAGGTGGAAGAGATAAATGTCCAGAAAGGAAAAAGCTTTATAAAATTGCACATAAAAGCCATTTTTAATGTATTCTCTTGCAGCACAATATTTATACATTACACTGAAAATGGCAAATAAAGGCACTCACTACAGTTGGTGTGGAATTAGGGAGGAAAGCTGTATCTGACATTACTTGTCTGACATCTGCCTTTCTGCTATAAGTCTTGTCTTAGTGATCTGGAAATATTTTCCTGTACTGAACTGAAAGACAATTATAAAATGGTTTTGAATAAGCCCAGCAGTCCATAGTCTCAACAAACATGGCAAATATATTTTGCATTATATATACTATAAAACTTAAGGAGTGTGGTTTGGTTTGTTTTAATGACCTATTTGTAATATCTTGTCATAGTGGCTTTAAAAATGCAGAAGAGAGGACCAAAGTTCCAACTCACTGGGACAAATCTGCTCTGCCTGAACTGGGATTCAAGGTTTGGTGGTATTTTTTTTTCCTTTTTTTTCCATCTCCTTCTCAAGTACAATTCCCTTGCACCACAAGTTCAGTAGTTTTTATGTCTTTGTACATGATTGTTTCTTATGTAACATAATGCAGAGGTGTTGATCTGATAAATTTGAGCCTCATGCCACACTTGGCAGATGTTGAGGAGATACTGGAACCAAATTTAAACTAACAAATGATGTAATTCCAACCGTGGCAACATTGGCTTTCACTGCCAGGTGTTTATCTCAGTGCTTAGCAGATGTGCCTGTACCTTTTGCTGAATGAGCAGGACTACTGCTGATGCCCAACGTACCAGCTTTAAAGTGCAACCTCTTCTAAAGCATCAGGGAGAAGTACTACCTCCTACCTTGCAGGGTAGAAGTCCCTGAGCTGTGTGTAAGCAAACCTTTGTATGTTGTGGCTGCAAGCAGTGGAGCGCAGATTGGGATCAGGAGATTAGCATTAAATCCAGAGCAGTGAGCTCATTCACCTCAGTCATATACCCACCTATTTCTGCACGGTTTGCCTTTGCTGGCCTGCCTCAACCAATGTTGCTATTAACTACAACTAATTCTACCTACAGAAAACATGTTCTTGTATGAACCTCGAAAACAACCAACTTGGAAAACTTAGTGTAAGGCCTCAAGAAATTGCCATTAAAATTCAGAAAGGAAAATTTTGCTGTTCTTCATGTTTCTAGGGGAAACATGCAAGGCAGAAAGCTCTGCTTGCTTTCACGACTGTTGTGTAAGGATCTGATCTTCTGCAGTGTGCCCCTGCCTTTCTCTTGGTTTGATCAAATAAAATCTTTCTGGTTTATTTCAAAACACATCAGACAGTGGAGTGTTACATGTTTGCTGGCTCTAGGGGGACACAAAACATAAGAATTTAAAGACTGTGGGTTAAGAGGTATTCTCTGATTTGCTGCAACATAAATTCTTATTTTTTTAAAGTTATTTCTGGACTGATTCCTTCTACGTATTTAAATGCTGTTCCAGAGATGCATATGCAAATGTGTCTTTTTTTAAATGGCAAAAAGGGCTGGCTGGGGAAAAGCATCCAGCTCCTTTAACATCCTGTGCAAGGCCAACCTGCATTTCTTAGCTATCAGTTCTTGTGCCCTACCCACGAGCTACCTATATTCAAGAGAGCAGGGACCTCTAATCTGCTTCCTTCCAAGAGTATTTTTGTTGCTTATCTGTCTCCTTCACAGAAAAAACTTTGAAGGTCTGAATAGTATGTATGGTAGGGTAGTTTTGTTATGACTGGGTAAAAGATGAGTGGCTTTTTAATTTTCTTCCTTACAGCTGATTGTGCTTGATAGCTCTTCTGATGAATACAAGAAAGTCCAGGTAGAGTTTCAGCGCACAATGCCCAAAACAATCATTAAAAGGATTTGTAGAATTCAGAACCCATCTCTCTGGGAATTGTATCAGTGGTACGTATAAAATCCTGGTATGTGTTCAGGAACTTCATTTCTGAAATGTACTGGATGCTAAACATAGCTAAACACATTCCCGAAGTGCCACTGTATTTCAGAATCTACTTCCTTTCCTCTCTCTGAAGCACCCAGCCAGGTTCAGCATGTGAACTGGTTAAAACAGACTCCATCCTAAGACAGAAAACTTAGCAAATCAGACAGATTCTGGAGGAGGAATCCTGTCTCCTTAGCAAATGCCTCTGACCTGTGCTAGGCCTGTGTCCAGGATTCCTGCCTTCCACAGAAGCCATGAAGCTGGAAATCAGTCACACTAGATGGTAGCAGCTGGTCAAAAATGAAACAGCCCTCAAAACTAACTGAAGGAAAACATCAGTGTGAATTCCTGTGTTTAGAGACAAATTAATAGCAAGTTCTGCTCCTTTCTCTCCCCAGGCAGTGGAAGGAACAAAACATTTTTCCTAATAAGTAACAGGAAATATTTGTATATAATGTAAGCATGTATGTGGCTACCTGGATGCACAAAGCTTAGGCCTTAAGACAAAGATTTTTCTGAATGCACCTTTTGGGTAAAATTGCCTCTGAGCGCTAGTAGTATCACTGGAATTTGTCTGATATAACCACTGTGGAACCGTGGTCATCTTCCCTTTCATTTCAGGCAAAAGGAGCAAATGCAGAAGAGCAGTGGTGGGAGAGCTGTAGACGAGAGATCTTTATTTCACGGGACCAGTAGAAAGCACATTGATGCCATCTGCCACCAAAACTTTGACTGGAGGATCTGTGGCCTTCATGGGACTGTCTATGGCAAAGGTTGCTCTGGAAGCTTTTAAACTTACTAAAATCTTAAACTTACCAAAAATTCTCCCTAGCTATTGCTGTGGTGTAAAGCTGGAAAGAAGGCACTGAGTCTGGGACTTATCTGTTCAATGATGTGGACAATGTATCTGCCTTTGGCAGTTAATTTGGAGCTAAGGCATGCTTATGGCCCTGACCCCTGTATTCCACTCCAAAAAACCACAAGCTAATGAGAGGTCAGTTCTAAGGGAGCATTTCCCCTAGAGTCCAGAGATGATTCTGTTCCAGTTTTTTCCCAGCTCTCACAGAGAAAAATAATGGTATTATTTTGTGTGTATGTGTGTGGTTTATTGATGTTTATTTTGTTTGTTTGATTTTGTTTTTGTACTATGAGCACAAATGCTCATATCCTGTTTAAAGGATTTTTTTTTGTTTTAATTTGGTCTTGTTAGTAAATTATATTCCATCCCACTTTCCTGTGTACAGGAAAGGATAAATATACCAAGCACAACAGAGGTGAGACTGACTGACTGATTGACCCTCCACCCATCCAACCAGATACCTAGTAAATCTCACAGGTGTCTTAATGGACATTAATAGCTTCTCTCGTGAGAGGAAGTTGGGTGATATTGAGGAGGATGGAAATCTGGGGTCAGAGGTAATGTCTTAAGGAAGATGGTAGAACTTGAAACATCACCTCTATGTCTTTTTAACCTGGGTACCATGAAAAACGAAAGGGTAGGTAATACCTAACCGTAATTTTCATCAGGAAGGATGTACAGCACAATTGAAGGCTCTGTAAAGACTGTTTAAGAATTGCTTCATGACTTTTGATAATGAATTTGATTTTATGCTGCATCTCTTCCTTCTTTACAATTTGGTCTCTTACCAAACCTGTCTTTCCTTTACAGGAAGCTATTTTGCAAGAGATGCATCTTATTCTGACAACTACTGCAGGGAAGACTCAGACACCAAGACCATGTTTCTGGCACGGGTATTGGTAGGGGAGTTCACTCTTGGTAGCAGTTCTTACGTTCGCCCTCCATTGAAGGACAACCAGAACAGCTTCTATGACAGCTGTGTGAATAACATTTCAAACCCTTCCATTTTTGTCATCTTTGAGAAGCATCAGGTTTATCCAGAGTACCTCATAGAATACACCACTGACCTTCATTATAAATATAATATATAAAGACTGTATAGTGCATGTGTGTATATATATAATGTGTGTATATATAGTATGTTATATATATACACACTATATATATAAATATAAAGAGTGAATTTTAGAAGTGTGCTTGGGTAGAGGAGTGAGTGTTCAGGCATTTATTTTCTAGCCTTTCTGTGCAATAATAAACAAGGTAAAAAGATAAAAGGGTTTTTTTTTTAGATTTCTTATAATTCTGTGCCTGTCTTATTCTTTAGGAGGGATAAAGTTTATGTTTCCCTGCAGTTTTAGGGTTTTGAGACTTTTATACATTTACTAAATGTGTATGTTGTAACTTACAGATTTAATGTGACTGCTAAGATTGCCTTTTAAACAATAGTTACAACTGTTTCAGGATAGATCTTAACTTGTAATGACTGTTTAGAGGCTATTGCCTTCTACATATTTATCTTTTAACTCAAAATTTGATAGAACATTTTTAATAATCAGTGTCTATAGTAACATTAGACAATATAGGTTAATTACAAATGAAACTGTACCGTCTCTTTCATTGTACTCAATTAATTGCACAGATTCTTCATGACGCTGTAATCTATCCTCATTTTTTTTTACCAACAGAGCCTCAAAAAATTAAACTTTCACTATTCAAAAGGACGAGAGACTTACTTTTACGTGTTCATTTTCTCATTTAAAATGGGTTCTGAAGCCATTAAGCAGAACAAGGATTGCTTTGTGCTGTTGTGTTCAACCACAAAAGGTGGTTTACTCTACGAGGTAAGTGCTGTACTTTACATCTGTGAAAACAAGGAATTTTTGACTTTCGATGTGCCTACAAATGAGTGCACTTTTAGGGGAGTGGTGGCGAGAAGAAGAGGCAAATCACTCTGTCATTTAAGGAGTATCATGCATGAAATGAAAAGAGTGCTTGCTCTTCTTGAATAGCAACGCCCTCTTTCCCAGCAGTACCATTACTGTTCTCATGTCCTGAATGTCTGTCTTAATCTCATTAGACGTACTGCCAGTACCCCTTCAGTTGAGTGAGACACATTGGTTACCTTGTCTTGGGACTTCCTGCAGGGAAAAAGTGCTGAACTGGGAATGTATCCTTGCATTCCCATCACTTTAATGCTCCTAAATGAATACTTGTAAATTATAACTTACCTTATATTTTACTTACCACTTTTGTGGTAAGAATACTTTGTGTAGGCCAAAAGAAGCTCATTTCCATCTGTATTCTAGAAGCACTTCTTTTTAATTCATGTCAATGCTGATTGACAGGTCTACACTGAACTACAAGCTTAGCTAGAAGTAGCTGAAATGAGGCTGTGCAGAACTCCTTTTTTACGAACTGTAAAAGTAGCAGTATTACATCTAAATTAAATACTCTTGCTCATGTTTGTACTCAGTAAAATACAGCACATGGAAAAGTAATTTGACTGCATTCTTTCTTTTGAAAGATTTGTAGTAGGATATATGATCTATTTTATTTTTAACACATTCAGCAGGACAGGACAACATTATTTTATAAAAGGTTGAATTGTTCCTCCAGAATAAGAGATTCCGTTTTGGCAGAACCCTACATGTTCATCTGTACTTTACGGGAAATGAGAATTCTGACACCATATCTCTGCTTATTTGAACCAACACTTAAGCTAAAAGGTGAACTAGAGTCCATTTAACACTTGAACTGTGCTAGGGAAAAACTTAGCTGGTTGGGGTGATCCACCTACGTAGTGCTCTCAGTGCTCCCCAGCTTTGAGAGGACTTGCAACCCCGTTTGCTTTGTTCAAGCCCTTTGCTGAGAGCTGCTTTTGAGCTGATAGAGAGGTGGATCTTGCAGAAGTGCTATTTACTTGGATTTCTTCGTTGAGAACAAAATCCAGGAGGGATGACAGGCAGAGGGCCAGAAGCACCCTAGCTGCTTACCCAGTTTATAAGTGGACAGGCTCCCAAGAGCTCCCTTGCACAGTGTTCCAGGGCCACTTATAGACCCAGCTCGCAAAGATGGTACCAAAAATCCTCCCACCTCTGTCAACACAGTCGCAGCACATGCTAGTGCAGGGAGCAAACATCTTGGAGACTGATCAGCCTTTACAAACTGAAGAAAAAGAGCAGGGCCCTCGTGAAAGAAGTAGTGAAATATTCAGTTGTAGATCCTTTTAACGTATTTACTACTGTAAAGGCACAGAGGAGTCTGTTATTAGTCAAAGCTGTGTCCAAGGCTGAAATATCATTTAACAGAAGGAAATGAGAAGTTGGTCATTTCACAAAATACAATATACAGAGGAAATTTTGCAGTTGAATGTCATATTTGCCACCAACCTTAATCATTTCTACTGTTCAACTCCATTTTCCCAGGCATGCTGGGAAAATGTTTGCACTTTATAAAAGTGCAAAACAGTAAAGGTTTTCTATCTCAGCAGCCTCATTAAAAATACCATTTTATACTGACAGCTTTCAGTAATCATTGCAAATTCCCAGAAGATGTTTTTAATAGAAACTTTCCTTTATCAAACAGCCTTCATATCATCTGTCAGAGAATGACTAGGACCCCTTTGTAACACAGACGTGCCTAATCTTAAAACAAACCCACAGCTCAGCAATGCAAGACAACACACTTGCTGTTTCTGGGGAGAAAAATTATTTTAAATCAGCTTTCTTATACTTCCCTGGAATCAGCTGCTATTCTTTAAAATAGGCATGCTGTACTGAAAATGCTACTGGTACTTAAATATAAAATTTTACGTTTTTGCATTATAGCTATAAACAGAGCTCAATTTATAGCCTTAACAAATTCTAAACCCAACTCTGCTCAGGATCAGGCTGAGACTGTGTTACATACATGCACAAACACAGTATTACTAGCTTGTGTTTTGGAGTGCTACTGCCAATATGTGAAGTATTTGTTCATGGAGAACTACTAAGTCAAACAAGGCAGTACTGCAGTAAAAATTTTTGAGGTGACAACCCATTGATGGCTGACTCCATACTGTGAAGCAGTCTTCTGAAAGACAAGAATAAGCAAGTACTGCTTTCTACTTATATCAGGAATGTGAGAAGGTTTTAAGCAAGGACCATCCAGCTTTACTGCAGTTGCACATACAAGTAGAACATGAGCTATTACTATAGTATTTTTAAGAAGGGAAAAATGAAGGAGAACGTGTGTGTAGAAAGCAGGATATATACAGCGTGTTGCTTTTCAAATAATTTTCACTCCATCAGTAATTCATGTAATCGGTGTGTTTGTAACGAGGCACTTGTGTTTAGTGTTTCAAAGATGCTCAGTGGAAGAAGGAATAGTTCCATGACTGCTGGATTAGTACTTCATCACTACTACCTGTACCATTATGGTTAAAAAAAAGAAATCTCACAACAGAAAGAAACAACTTTCCAGAAGCAAGGCATTATTTTGGTCAGTGGCAAGGCAGCTTGTGGGAAGAAGGCAGTTAAAGGTGCTTCCTAGAAAGAAACTACAGGTAGGCATCAGATCAGATCTTGCAAAGATGCTGATCATTGATCAAAGCGTCTCTTTCTACTGGTGCAGTTCTTCACACATACCATCCAGACAGGTGCTGTACCTAAGGAAACATGCAGAGCATGTCACCAGGTAGAAGCTCAGCACTCAAAATGGGTAGAAAAATGCTTCTATATGCTTACATTTCCATGAGAATTTTTGATTTTTATAAAAACTGAAGGAAAAAAAAAGGGCCCTGAGACTGAGACCATCTACTCTCAAGGTTCTGTTTTACAGTCGAACACTTTGTAGTGCCCACTGAAGGAGAAAGCTTCTCCAGTCAGTTGCTGGTGTGTGACATTCCTCTGCTGAGCAGTGCTTGAAGTCCTTGGTAGAGGTGGGGAAGAGCATGGAGGGACTGCAAAGAACAAAGTTCTACTGCTTTGGCAGTGAAGGTACATGCGCATGGCCATATGGCTTGAACTTAGCTGCTGCTGCTGGCATTAAGCTCCTTCCCCGCTGTGCTGTGCAAGGCCTGCATTTGTGCTGTGCTTTGCTCTGGGGCTCCTGAGGGAATCAACTGCTGCAGCCAACACTCCTGCCCTCCACACCCTCACCAGTGGCATTAATGCACAAAGCCCTCTTGACATGGTGCCAGCTGCAGTGAGGGAAAGGAAAAGCCATGCTGATGTTGTGGCAACATCTTCTAATCACCCTTAAGCTTCCCCCTGTTCTGCTGCTCCCTTTCAATTCCTATTTTCTCCTTTCCAACAGCAGTAAGCAGCGAAACGGTTGCCACCTCCTTTCTTTGGGCTGAGTTACTGAAACTTGACCGCTGAACAGGTAAACTCATTGTTCCTCCACAGTCAATCTTACAAATTCTAGCAAATTATTAATCTAAGTGTATTTCAAGGCACTTCTAAAGCACAAGGAAGTGCAGCTCTTGCAATTCACAGACACAGGTAGTGGTCAAGCATGGTGCAAGAGACTTGGCTTTATTTTTTAACAGAGTTCGGGAATAAAAAAGAAGTGTCCTGGATTCCAGGTCTTCTGCTTTAACTGTTCTACTTCTTGGGTTTTTGTCTAGACAGGGATCATAGGTACATCACCAGGACATGCCAGACAATGAGCTGTAATTAAAACCTATCATAAGTCTAGTGTACAGTTAACACTTGCTCCATTTGTTGAACTGGAGCCTGCAGAAAGTGTTCTCAAAGATAAGTGAAAAGAAGTGCAATCTAGAAAAGCTTATGAAAAGTGGAATGCTCCTTTGCAGATATTCATAGCAATTGAAAAACCACCAAAAGACTTTGGAGCCCACATCCTATTTACAAAATTGACTTGAGGTCTTGGTCCCACAGGAGGTCAGTGAGACAGCACTTACTGTCAATGGGACTTAGGCTCCTACCCATCTTTGGGGTCTTGGAAAGCATTACACCCAATGAGTCACTGACAGAGGGAGTCTCCTCCTTGGGAGTTTCAGAAAGTGCATCTTCTTTTAGCGAGGTTCTAGCTGAATGTAGACTCCATTTTTTGGTCCAAGCGTAGCTTTTGATTTCAGCTGCAAAGGAACCTGAAAGCAAGAAAAAAAATCTTAGGCACAGTTGTAGGTAGTAGTTTATGTGTGTTGAATACCCCCACACGCAGACAGACATTTTTGCTGGGGGACCAATTCATACATGGGTTACTGTGGAAGCTGTAAAGTGCCTGTTTTGCAATCAGCTATGGCAGTAAAATATTAAATATAGTCTACAGCCAGAGGCTGAGGTGGTAGTTGCCCAAGTATATTATAGATCTGAACAGAATGAAATTAACTCCATAAACTCTAAACCTGCTGAGTAAATGGCAGGTGGAATATATATATCTATAGATAGATACAGATGATACGCATGATAATAGATACTGATAGATAAATACAGATAGATAGTAAAAGGCATACACTCAAGTGCTGAGATCCCAAGAAAGATGCATGCCCACTCTTAGCCTGTGTGAATCAGTGTATTTTGACCTCAGCATTGCCATGCTGCTCTCCACCAGGCAGGGATCCATAACAGTTTGTTTTATAGGAAAAATCATAAAGGATAAATCACATTTCGATTAAAACATGTAGTTCAGGTTTTATGTCCCTCCCTGTTGAGTGCCTCTGATAGTTTTCCCTCAAGAGGAAAAGTCACAAAGGCAAGTTGGTTGTCTTCTGTAGGACAAACTGTCAACTCAGAGAAGTTGACATGAGAAGCCTTTAAGGCTCTTCATATACAGACCTCAGTGTCTGGGCAGGTCTTAAATCGAAACTTCTGCAAAATCCTCAGCAGAGTCATTTTTGTCTCCAGCAAACCCATCCGCATGCCAATGCAGCCACGGGGTCCTCCTCCAAAAGGCAGGTATGCAAAGGGATGCCGTTCCTTCTTGGCCTCCTCTGCAAACCTAGATAGGAAAGAGATGGAAAACAGTTTAAGATACACTTTTTCATGCTGATTCAGTGCTTTTTATTTACTTCTCAATAGATAGTGATTTCATTTGGTTTTAAGGGACTGACCAAGGGGACTATTCATAGATGGACTGATGGACTGATGCCCTTAAGTCAACTGATAACTGCCTTATGGGCATCGTTCTTTGTCAGCTGGTGATTCTTGCAGAAGACAGACAGATGTCATTATTTGTAATCTAACAAATTGCCTTCATTCAATGTCCATGCTCAGAAGAATAGTAACTTCATGACACAGATGGAGCATGCTATGCGTGTACTGGAGTGAGATAATGGCTAAAATGAAACCAACAAATGAGAATGCTGCAAACATACTAGAATTAGCAACAGTGCTTCCCCATTCTGCACTGCTGGAGCAGATCCCCAGCAGCTGGTTTTAGTCTTCCTAATTTCTGAAATTTACGAAGGGAGATGAAATAACCTCACAGGATTGGACTGGTTGTGAAAGAAAGTTCTCACAATTCAGCATAGCCCTTCCTTCTACTCTTAACCCAAAGAAATCAGATTCCCATTTGCGAAAAACTAACATTCCAGTTCTGTTCTTAGAGCCAAAGGACTTCAGTCCATCTGGTGAGACTGATTACAGTGGCAGTCTGGATACAGCTCTGCATCAACTACCTATGTCTACAACACCTAATCAACCCATTAGAAATAAGGCATTTGGTTTTGACAAGGCAAGAAATGAAATTCCTGTTTGAAGAGCAATACAAAGGAAAAAAGTAAAATGTTTTCCACCATTGGCAAGAATGGATGTATTCTGTGTACAGGATGTTTGAGCCAGTACAAGTTATTAGGATCAATGTGAAATCAAGGTAAGAGGCCACCTGTAGCTAAAACTACATCACTAATCAGAGTGGTCACTTAAAACAAATCCTTGCAAAAGTGGCATTGCCTCAAAAATCAGCATAGCCCTCCCATGTCTTAAGGTATCTGGAGCTGATCTGGGAGCAGTGAACTGTTTTTCATGTTCTCTAAGTAGCTAACAACTCTGGCAGCCAGGCAGGGTGGCATCCCTGGATCCCTCTCATTCACTTGCAAATTAGACTTCTAAGGTGTGGGGAACTGGTACATGATTTAAACAGGTGAGAGAGAGTACAGACTGTTCTGAGGCTTGGGAAAAAATAACATGGTGTGTTTGTGCTAACACCATCCCCACACTTAAATGCCCGAATAAGATTGGGGGTGATACTGTACAAAGCACTGTACAAGTTTGTACTTCAAGATGCAGAGCCATAAAACTTGTATTGAACACTGTCATATATCTTATGTAAATGGATTAATATGATTCCTTCTTTCTTCAATCATGTACATCATTTTGGCAATCTTAAAGCCTGCCTTATATTGCTACTGAAAAAATATCCATAAAAAGAAGGATATAGCTGAGTTAGTTTATTTTTGGTTAAATTCTTATTTTACAGTTCTTTTACTAAGATTGGCAAGTGATACAAGATGGTGAGAGCAGTAACAATTATACTTCATTTCTCAGGAAAATATCAAAAGGAAATTCATCCCAGGTTCATTAGACACATCAGTGTATGAGTCAAGTGTACCGTAGCCCCCGTTTTTTACTCCATACTGCACATTCTCATCACCGTTAAGGAGGGAAACAAACAGAACAACTTTTCTAGATAAACTTTACTGATAAAAATGACTTCTAGTTATCGCTAAGACTCCTCCCCAGCCAAAGCTGGAAACTCTTCCAATCCAGGCCTTGCTGCACTCCGTGGTGAAGGTTGCTCAATACAGCATATGTTCAGACTTGTCCCAGAAGGACTCCACCAGGCAAACTGGAGGGATACAGCAGATGTTTGCTGTCCCGCTAGCACAGGCCACTTCCAACTACCCGCATCGCACTTGGTCGTTCGTAGAGCACAGGCTTCTTTCTTGCTAGACTGTCCAGCCCAGTGGCAGCTCGACATACAGCTGCCCGCAGAACAGAGCTGAGCTTCCCCAGAGTATCTCCCCAGCTAACACCCTGTGGGCCCTTCCTTTAAGCTAACCTCAGCAGCTGCGAGATAGGACAGGGCACACACAGTTACACAAATACAGCCTGATAGCGGCCCTGCAGCTGAAGATAAGAAATACAGCAGTTAGAAGATAAGAAATGCTCCATGTAAAATATGCCTTGCCAGGCAGAGCTATGAAGCCAGGACTAAGCAGGACTGTTGCACTCGTGAAGAGCAGGAGATTACACAGGCTGCGTCACCAGTCGTGGTGCAGCCCAACTATTCCCTGGCCCCAGGTGTATGGGCTGCTCTGAAACAGCCAGGGGCTGGAGTAATGCATGGATAGCTCCATGCAAATGAGAACAGTATTTCACTTCAGGACTTCTGGAAGTGACACTATTTGCAGCACTGGATTTGGAAGCAGGCTGAAAGTTTGGGCCACATTTCAACCATTAACCAGACTTTGCACCTTCTGTAGGGCATGCCCTTGTTACCAATTGTGTAATTTGGTGGAAAGAATATATTTTATCATCTAAACTGAGCTGTGCTCCTTCTAAGGGCAGTGCTACTTCAGGTGAAGAGTTGGTGGCTGTGGAGGGACGGCAGTGTTTGGTGTCTCTGATGGCCAAGCAGGATTCCTGGGCTCATGCTGGGCTGCTCCTGAGCAGCCAAGCCAAGAAATAGCACTGAAGGAGGGCCATTGATCTAATCAGGTGTACATAAGGACTTCAGCAGGAGAAGGAGAAAGCACTAACCCCACATACCTCTCAGGAATGAACTTCTCAGGTTCTGGCCAGAAGTCAGGGTTATGGTGGAGATGTCCCACTGCAATTTCAATGACAGCTCCAGCTGGGATTTGCTGCCCCAGCACTACACAGTCTTTAGCCGCTTCCCGAGTGAATCTGCAACAGTAAGTGTTACATATCTCAGATGCTTAGTAAAAGTGAAAAGACAGCAGGAGGGAAGCAACCATAACCATTAGAGTCAATCTCTTCAGCTGGACTGGCCCAGTAGTTTAGGGAGTAACACTTTCCCAGTAGATAAATACAGCAGCCTTTGCTGATGCTAGTGTCTTCTCAGGCTGCCATCGTCTTTCCCTAGAGGCTCCTTCCTGCCCAGTGTGAGAGGACTTCCCTTAGGAACCTCTCTATGACCACCCTACTGGGAAAAGAGGCCTGCCAGGGCTGGGCATGGATGTGTAAACCTCTAAAAACACTGCGTGTCTGTGGTAGTACCCAAGACCACATGGGATGTTGACTGGCTGTCACAGTCCAGGAGCTCTTCCCAGGGGCAAAACAGAGGGTAGGAGCTCCCATCCCTTCTCCCTGTGCTGTGGAATAAAGGTGTCCGTGTTGAGGCTGTGGGCCTGGTATTACTGCAGCAACATGTTCTTTCTCTGCTGCCACACGGTTTCTGTCTTTCTCACAGCAAATTAAAAAGTACATTGGCCAGCCATCATCTTGCTCATTTTAACCTGAATTAAGTGACTGTGGAAACTTAAGTGTTGTGAAAAAAAGAACTCTGGTCAGTAAATTAACTGAAAAATAAAGGTTTCCTAGGTTTCCTATTTTTAACAAGCTTGGTTGCTACTGTTTTTTTTTTTTTTTTTTTTCTCCAGAATGCAGCATTATGCTTGCCATAAGCAATTAGGATCTTTCTGATGCACTGGACTGTTCTGTCTATTCCTTGTCTATCAGAGTAAAAGCCAGATCAATAAACACCACAGATAACATCAGTGGAAACTTTGAAACAACTTTGCTCTATTCTGTTTCCCATCTGCCAAACATCGATTGTTTCTCTGCTTTGTAGCTGAAATTCAAATATCCTTGATGGTTTAACTGGCAAAACAATTTCCATCTGCATACCAAATATAACATAGCAAAACCAAGTTAGGTCATTTATTAGCAGGTATCTTTAACATTTCCTCTCCGTGCAGTCCTACAGAAGTCCATGCTCAACTTCCAATCTTTGTGAACATACAAAAGAGAGTATGATTTTAAGTTGTTTTATTTCAAGCTGTTTGCAGTTGGAGAACAAATTTTTCAAAGCCTCTCACATTGATATCAACTTTCATTCTTTCAGATTATCTGAAATTTTCCCATTAGCATTAGGAAAAGCAATGGAGCTGGCTCACTGCTCTAAAAAATTCAGTTCTTTAAATTTATGCTTGTGATAACTCTGAGATTTGACAATCGAGCAGTTTGCTAATTCCTTTCACTCTTGTTTTCAATTCATCAATAATGTAGTGAATTATTCTTGTGTAAGTCAAGGGAAAACTTTCAATACTTAATGGATGTAGCATTGTTTTAGGTATATTATTATAACACAGCAGTCGTTCAAAACTGCATAGTCTGAGTTAATCACACATGTCAAGAACCCTTCAGCTTTCTTAATGTGCAAACTCTTTGGAGATCAGAGCCTTAGTGAACAACAGGGCAGCCCTTCCACCAGCCAACAAGCTCATGCAGCTCTTTGCTCTACACCCCTGAAGCCTGAGGTGTAACAAAGAAGGAACATCTGGCTTTCTAAGGCAGTCCAGCCTTTGGAAAGGCTCGATCCTGTAATCTTGGGGCATTTGAAAAACTCACTGACTTGGCTGCCTTGGATGCTGTTTTGGATGCTATCTTGTCTGGTTAGATGTTATTAAAAAAAAAAAAAAAAAAAAAAGCTGTTTTAGAAATACCAGTATTAGCCAGTTTTCATTCACACATTATGATTTTAAATGCACAAGCAGTATTGATGTTGGCACAGAGACCAAGTGCATATTGGTTTCCCAACAGCAGATTTCCACTTTATGTAGCTAGTGATCTGCTCTGTGGAATCAGAAGTGGGGGAAAAATAGATACCTGAACGCAGGGGGATACATGCGCAACGTCTCCGAGATCACCATGTCCAGATAAGGGAGTTCTTGTATGTTTTGATAGTCAGGGATGATCTGAAAAGGCAGGAAGAATTACTTGGTTACATTTTCTCACATTTAAGTAGCAAATTCTTCTCAGATTAGGTTTTAAATCATCTATTTTTACTGGGCTTTTTTTTTTTTTCTGTAGAAGAACTCGATGTCTCATCTAAAACAGTAAAAGATAAAATTATACAAAAATGTGGGCAGTAATTAAATACATGCACAATATTCCTTTCATCACCAAAACACTCTGGTGTGCCGCCCAGCTGAGGATATAATAATAAATCGACTTGCTAGGAAGTATTAAAAATAGGGCATTAAGAAAGTGTGTTAACAACTACAACAGCAATATAATATTCTCTGTGCACTGAAATCTGCCCAGAACCCTTTGACCCTTGATCCTTCCGAGAAAAGCACATGGCCAATCCAAGAAGACTGTAGTGGAGAAGAGCTTGGCTTCTGACAGGCAGCAAAGGGGCAGCAAGGGAGACAAAATCCAGAGGGACAAGTGGTGGTGGGGACGCATGGCATGCCCAGCGCCTTTCTCCCACTGCACATTTCCTTGGAAAACGCACATTTTCCCTGCCTTTTTTCAGCGCTCTCAGCAGAGGGCAGCCAAAGTACATCCAATCGCTTCCCCAGGACAGCAGAGTTTGTTTTAAATTAGAGCATCTCCTAAAGACTGATGCGGAGTAAATAGGAGAAAAGCACAGACGTCAGACCAGACTAAACCTTTTATGAAGATTTGGGGCCCCTGCCATGCACAAAGGGGACTGGATTCCATCCTTCCTTTATTTACTACAGCACTTTTCATGTATAATGCATATTTTATTGAATTTTCATGCAAAAACATATGGTACATACTGAAAATACTAAGCAGAGAACAACTCCAGATGGCATGCAGAAAAGGCATACAATAGAACGAGGATACCTTGCTGGATTAGGGTATCCCACTTATTCAGAACTAAGCCACCATGCACCATTTCCCATTAACTGATCTTTTCTAGGAAGGAAATAGATACATTCTATTATCCTCATTTTCTTTGGCTCTGGAGAGAAAAGCAAAAACAGAGAAAGTAATTTGCACACACTGAGCAGAACCAGCATGCTTGCTCCTCTCTTCGAGGGACAGAGACAACTCAGTTTGTGAATATACGCATTATTTTGTCAGGAAATGCTGTACGTTATCAATACAGGATGTATAGAAAACTACGCTGGCAACCTCCTAATGTTTTTGTACCGCAGCAGTGCCTAGGAGCTCAAACCTTTGACTTAGGTCAGTGGTTTTCAAACAAAGGACTCAGAGACTGCAAATGCAAATAGCAGCAATGTCAGGAGATCCATGGCTGAAGGCTAGGAACTCTGCTCCAATAACCCAAACAGTTCGGGCTGAAGACAGGAGGTAACAACTTTTATCATCCTTGTTTTTCAGAAAGGGACCCAAGGTTCAGAGGCTGCCTGTCATAGCCAGTGTCACACAGGAGATCAGTAGCAGAGGCTGGAAAAGAACCATGATCAGACTCAAATTTCAGGCCTTCAACACAAAGCTATCTCCTTTGAGACTGCCTAGGCTCTGCAGGCTTTAATACAAGCTCATGATGCCATGAATACTATTTTTTGTTCTAATTTTTCATCTCTTGCCCTGTGCTTTTTATTCTGCTCTCCTGCATTTCTTTGAACTGTGTGTCACCACTTCAGTCCTGTCCCTACATTCCTTGTCAGTTCCCAGGATGGGCTACCAAGGCAGAAGCCCAGCTCAGAGCAAATGAGTGGTGAAACCAAGATTGCACTGGGGTATTTTTGATTCCTTCAGCCACACTCACTCCGCTGGGCCTTCCTGTCTCGTCATCCCTCTGCTTTCTTCTGGAGTCAATAATTAAAGTAATTATATAGTAACCTGATATAATAAGTAGCCACTAAATCAAACCCTACATCAACAAATAATATAACGCTATATTATGGGAGTTTTGATTTGCTCCTTCAAATAACTTCTATACCTTCAGGGTAGTCGTAGTTTAGAAAACAAAACAAAGGCGCAAAACCAGCTGATTTTCCTTGGATGAAAAATTCATTTGCTTACAGAAAGAAAAAAGGGGTCAGCTGGATGGCAGCAGAGTGAACTCTGCTGTCGTGGGCACACAGACACATCAGTCATTTCCTACATCTGATGCAACTTAATTATTGGCACTTCCATGCTTCTCACATCAAAGTGGTGGGACCTAATTTAGCAGTTGTTTGCAAGGTCTGACCCAGGGCTGCATTAAACACACACGAGCCAAGTATCCCTGTTTAGGAAAGACAGTTTGCTGCAGCTTTTTTTTTCTTTTCAAAGAAAACATTTTCCATTTGTTTTTCCACTCCCTCTCTTCAAAATATTCCATTAGCCAAGCACATTTCAAAGGAGTGCAAATGTGCTTGACTCCCAAAATATCCTTATTTATATATGAAAGTTTTGGCAGGTATGCTGGGACGGCAAATGTTGGTGTGCAGAGATGCCACTTCAAGCCACTGCAAAAGCATTTGTGCATTGCCTCTTACTCGGGGTTGGGTGTATTTTCATTAAGAAACAGATTCTCTTCTGTAACAGGTAGAGGTGTGGGGCAAGACAGGAGGCACCATATTATACCTAATAAAACATTCCACACTTTAGTTTTGCAACCACTCCTTTACACAGCTGTTTCTCTTACACTTTGTGCAGCCTTTTAATACCTTTTTCCTGTTGATGTGGAAGTGAAACGGCCAGGCAACCTCTTGAGGCCTTTCTCCACGTGCGTTATTTGCCCTGCTGGCTTTCCAGAGCTCTGGTGGTGCCACCTCCTGCCTGCCCAGGCCACGCAACCGCTTTGCTAGATACACACACAGAGCCAAAGCTGAGGGCCGTTCCTCACGTGCAAGCAGCCCCATCGCTCGCTGTGTGTCCTCAGAGAGGTGTGGGCAGGCAGAGCGGCCGTCGCGCTGCAGCTCTGCAACGCAGCCCGCAGCTGCCTCCACATCCTCCTAGGCTTTTCAGCATTGGCGTTGGCTTCCACTAGGCAGGCAAGCTTATTTTCTGCCTCTCTCCTCAGTTAACTTCTAATTCCTCAATGAACACGAAAGGAATCCAAGTGCCAAGAGGAGAGGTCTGGCCCATCTTCCTGCTGGAGTCTGAGATGTTACCGCTCCCAGTTGCTGCTTCCTCTTTGCTGGCGGGGGCTGCCGTCTCCGCAGCCAAGTCGGCAGAAGGGAACATATGCCGGCACCTCAGCCACTTCCACACAGCGTCCCGCACCAGCCCTTCTTCCGCGGCAGTTTAAGACAAGAGGCAAACTCTTCTCTGAAGTAGCTGTTGAGTGCAGCACAGATCCTCTCCTACCACCTCTGCTTGGGGAACAGTAGCCTGAGCACACATCAGTGAATAAAAGATTTCCACTTATCCTATTGGTCATGGTCTGGTGGTGCTCAGCAGCCAGGAAGGAAAAAACTCAGAGCGAATTTTATGTAACCGACAGTGTGTGACACGCACTGGAAATCCATTTGGAAGCGGCGCGGGCTGCGGAGGCCGCGCTCCTCCTCACGGCCGCTGCTGAGTCACGAGCCGGGATTGCACCGGCTGCGCGTTCCGGGACAGCGCGATCCCAATCCAACGCCTCATGGGCAGGGGTGACCGGGACAGGGTCCGCGTTGGGGAGATGAGGTGGGGACCAGCTAGAGCACGGATGTACTACACTGCCCAGAGAGCTCTCCTCGAAACGCAGACTCCAGATAGCAACAGGATACAAGGAAGTGAGACGGCAGCAAGCCAACGTCATCCCTGGTGACGGTGTTCTCAAGTCCCCCTTTCCCTTACATGGCCGAAAGACCTACCTCTCCGCTGAAGCCAACACCCACAAATGAGTCAATGTTTCTTCATGAAACGGATCAAAAGTGGCTGATAGACCCAAAAATTTGCCGGAGCTTTTGACCTTTCTTCAGTCACTGCTAGGAGCTTCTGGTTCCCTCACCAAACTGCAGCCTCTGTGCCGTGCTCAGCCTCAGAGTTAGGGTAGAAATACAGGTTTCTGTCCTGTATTGTTACTCAGCCAAGTTAGGGTTGCCCCCTGACAAACTTCCTGTCTACCATATCAATAAAAAGCTAAAGATGGGATGGCACTCAAGATGCAGATTAATTAAAAAAGGGGTGGGAAGGTTCAACAGAAACCTCTCTATAGCTTACTTAACAAAAGCTCTCCTCAAAATTTATCACTCCCACAATAACATGCATGAAAACCTGCAAAGCACCAAACCAAAACGTCCCTACAAAGTCAGGCAGCAGTATAGGGACACACTTGATGAGAGAAAATTTGTTGGTTTCATCCAGAGAACTTGGAGCAAACTCTACAAAAATATTTAAGGCCATAATCGTGCAACAGTGATAGCAACATCCTTCTTTACTGCCTGTGCTCTGGCCTGCAGCTGTCAAAGGGGGTGTCTTCCTGAAGCATGGCATCAGGAGGAAGGCCTGGGAAAGGGAGACCCTGCAGCTTCTCAGCTCACTTTAAGCATACAGAAGAGCATACTTAAAATCAGCATCTGTCCCTTGGGCTCATTTCCAGTACCAGAGAGAGGTAGGATAAAGAACAACATACTCGGTTCTCAAATATTGAACTGAGAACACAGTACAGGGGGGGAAAATAGGACAACAAGCCGCATTTCTAGATTAAGATGAAACAACTAGAGATTTTCTCATCTGCTTACTATTTCGCCTCTTGAAACCTTACAGCACACCTTGATGCCTTCTCGCCACTGCCCGGAAATGAAGCAAGCCCTCACCTCCTTTGCCCCATCACATCAGAGCTCATTTTCCCAGAAGTGAGCAAAGGTTACCCAAAACACATACTTCTAAGCTTTGCCTTTACTTCTGTGTTCAATGTGGGTTACTGGTCGCCTCTTTCATCCACTTGGGTTGCCCCTCATATGCAAAGACAGCCTTTGGGCTCTCCTCTCCACCTTTGGTGGATCTGGGACATTGATTGGGGTTGGAACACTTTGCTACTGGAGGTGCTCCATGAGCTGCCACCTGCTCTTACACTCAGACAGTGCTTAGACTATCTACCGTCTCATCAAACCAGCACCTTCTGGACCGTGGCCTAGGCACCATGCAAGTCAAAGAAAGAGGTGACATCAAAGCTTTTCATTCAAATCACCCTCTCCCCATCTGCTCCACCTGCGCATGCTCCTCTCTGAAGTTTTCCTTCCTCCCCTTTCCTCTGGTCTGTCGCCCCGAAGCTGCTGAGCACCAGCAGAGATGGGCACTGGTTTGGCAAGCCACGCTCAGCAGCGGTGGGAAAGGCTGGCACACCGGGGACACGCTGCTCCCCATGGGCGAGCAGACCCTGCAGCCACGCTCAGCTGCTTTGGTGCAAATCCACTCAGCAACCTGGGGCTGCGGCAGTGCAAGGGAAATGAAAATGTGGTTCTAAGTACGCACCCGATGATGCTGGGGAAAGAGCCAGAACGGATAAGGTTACACTGATGCCGACTCTCTTTAATGTTACTTTGCTTTCGGAATCAAAGACTTCAGCTCCTGACAGAAGACAGACCTGCGCTACCTCCAGTAGCTTTTGTGGTGCTAAAACAAGGTCTTCATAGCATCAAGGAAACTTGTGCGAGATAAAAATATTTCCTGAAACTGAACAATGTCCCCAAACCAAACAGATAAACATAACTCTGCAACCAAAACAGTCAAAAATTCGCTTCCACCTACATCACTACTGACACATGGTGATCAGCAAGAACAGAATGACTACCATCAGGTAGAAGATCTGGGAGGAAAAAAAAAAAAAAGAAAAACAGGAAAAGAGGATAAAAACATGAAGAAAATCCTTCATGAGACAAGCCACATACCAAGAGAGAAGAGAGGAAAGTCTCTGCATCAGTCTTGGCTTTGTAAAACTGTGGGCTTAATCTAACTCCCGACTCCTGTGCCAAGAGAAGAGGTTGCACTTACACTGAAAGCAAATAAATAGCTGGGAGCAAGCAAGTGTGTCTGGAGCTCTATTTTCACAAGAGAAGGGGAAGGCTCCACTCAGAGAGCTCAGTGCCCAGCCAGGAAGCTTTTAATACATAAGTACAGACAAACAGACATATGTCTATTATGTCTATATCTCTATATAATAGACATATAGACTAGATGAGGGTTTTTTACTCAGATTTGGTAAGGAAGAACAGTCTCCAGAAACGGTTCCCTATCTGTCTGCAACTGCCGAGTTCCAGCTATTTGTGGATATCATATAACCTGTGGCTGCTCCACTGGAGCTCACCAGAAGCCCGGAGATCTCCCATTTCTCGCCTCCTTAAGAAATACTCGGCCCTCAGGAAATCTCTTCGTTTCTCTCCCTCGGCTTGTCTTGGCCCACTGAGATTTGCGAGTCTCCCTTTCCACACTTGTCTGACACAATCAGAATTTCTACTTGGGTGGCAGAAAATCTGAATGGTGAAGCCTCCCAGTGGGAGGGAGGCAAAAAGGAAATTAAACAGGAGAAAGGACTGCCAGAGGCCCAACGGGCTGAGGGAGAGAATTATAAAACTGGGGTAGGTCTGTCCGAAGGGCATGTCACCAGTCCAAAGCACATTAAGCACTGAAGTTCCTGCAAGACTTAATCCTTCCTGCTATAGAAGTGTCCCTTGGTGGTTGCTGCAGATCTACAGGAATAAAGAGGAGGGATTTTTTTCCCCTCTCAGCAGACATTCACGGTATCACATAAGAGCCAGATGATTTAATTTAATCATTCCTGCTCCAGCTGCTATTTTCTGTATGGAGGTGACAGTGCTTTAAATTAGGGCCTTGCATATAAAAGGCTCGTGTGTTTAGTTTAATCAAATGTTCATTTCCTCACGTTATGTTTATATTAAAAGGCATCAGCCTGAATTTTCGGGCCGCAGAAAGAGGCTGTTGCATGGGCTGTGTACCGAGGTCCTCATCGGTCATTCCTCATCTCCACGGCTTCGCACGCTCAGCACATCATGGACCGGGCAATGCCTCAGCCCCCGGCGTGCACTTTGGGGAAATATGCCCTAGAGATCACAGTCCAACCTACGAGGAGAGCGGAGCTTTACACAAAATAAATTCCTTTGGTAATTCACCCTTCTGCAGATACTTAAATATGGGCCTGAGCCAGTCCCTGCTTAAGTCATTGGCTTCAGTGGTTCCCGGATCAGACCTTTTCTGAATTAGTAAACAGGCAAACATTTGCAGCAAAGAAACGGCAAGATTCTCCCATCGCTCACTGTAATTATTATTTGCTTTGACAAGGGCAGGTCAGCTTTAATACCATTCAACATTTATGTAGTGCCTGATGCCTTGAAAACATTTTTTTACGTACATTAAGTGCAGTACAACAATAATAATAAAACTTTGCCTCTCCACAGCTGCTTTTCCCCTGAGGCTCTCGAAGCGTTTAGCAAATATTAATTAGTTGGTCATCTTCCAAACGCATGTGTGATGTGCTCTTGGTAAATACTCCCTCCATGCGCACAAGGGGCCAGCAGAGGTGCCAAAGACTGAGGTCAACACTTTCCAATCTTGAGGCCTAGGACCTGCTAACTTCAGCCCGCATTAAGTAGCCTCATTTTATCTTTTTTTTTTTCTTTTCAACCTCAACATAATGACTCCTGTGAGGATGCAGGCAAGTACTGTTCTGAATGCCTAGACTTAAAATGACCAAAAAAGAAAGAAATCTGTTGCATGGCATTAAATACAGCTGAAACAAAAAGGAGCTTTGTTTGTTTTTAGCTGCCAGCATCGTAATTCAGGGCCCATCCCGTCCTGGAGAAACTCATGATCCTGTAAAAGGAAAGCAAATCTCCAGTTCCTTGCTGTAGATGCTCTTAACCTCCCACCTCATGCAAGTAACAGCTTAGTCCTTCTCTCATTTGCCCCACAGCAGAGGATTAGAAAATTATTTCTCCGCTTTAGCTCTAATACCTAATCTGGGCAATCTGATCAATGGTACTCAGTGCTCAGCGTCTTTTCGCCTTGTCCTGCTTTGGGAGAGTGCCAGTTACCACTGGTAAAACAATCTGCAATTTGCATGGGAAAAAATAGATTGCACTTAACACAATTGCACTTAATGCATGTGTTTTTTTTGTGCCCTCCCTCCAATGCACACAGAAACTCTCTTCAGGAACAAGGTACCAATCCAAAACCTGTCACCCCAAGTGCAGTGGGGAACGCAGTGAGGAGCTGGCTGTGAGAACTGATGTACTACGACCACGGCTACCATGCCACTGTCCTATGAAAAAACCCTCTAGATATTGACATAAGTTGTCTACCAAGAATCAAGGCCAGTGCCTTTTGGATGCTTTCTTTCCCTTTCTCCCTTTGCTCTCTCTCTGCGCCATCTGGGATTACAGAAATTTCCCTAAGCCTGTTCATGCTTAGATTTAGTGAAGCCTTCGTGGTGTCATGTTCTGGCGCAGTTTCGTGTCTTTGCTTCCCTCTACCCTTTGTAGAGCAGCATGGCATGGCTGTCCATCTGTTTATGATTTACTTTGCACAATGACTCGGTCCTGATTACACTGATAGACACAGTAGGTTATTTGAGGGCCAACTGGATCTCTGTAATGACACTGAAACCGTACCCAAGCCATGGGAATATTTCCATCAAAAAAGGCCAGTGAGAAACTCCTGCAAGACAGCTTTCCTCTCCTTAATCTCCGGAAGTAAAAGCAACGGTCTCAGTTTTTATCTGGAATTTTACTGCAATCATGGGTGTCTAACTGATCCATAAAAAGTGCACAGAAGCAAGAAGAAAGACCAAGACCTGCCTCTTTCTGAAGCTTAAATGTGTATATAGGAAGAGATTTAAAAGAAAAAGAAAAAAGACTAAACTCAAGAGGCCACATTTCACAGTCTCCTATAGCACAACAAGGAATCACAGCCAGTAGAACTGGAACTGTGCTGGTTTGTAGCACTGAGCCTAGAAAACACAGCTTTTGCGGGGAGGGAATACTGCTACTGAGAAGAAGCCCTCTGAGGGCACAGAATCACTGGCCATCGTGAACACATGGGACCAAGGCAAAAAATAAAACAACACAAAAGGCTGCAGGATGAAATCACAGGACCAGCAGTGAGAAAACACAGAATTCATTTGTTATCTGAACAAGGTCATTTCTGGCACACTTTGGGATGATAGAAGGCATTATGTGAAGGCAAATGGAAAGCATTCCTCACAATTTCTTCTGCTTTATGAGTAAGCTGCTTTGGCCTTTATTTATTTATTACTTCACAGTCCCATAACAGTTTTGGTGTGAAGACTGAGCTGCGGCTCTCTGTGCTACTCAATGACACTTTTGCTTCTTGAGCCTGATCCTTTCATCCCTCAGCCCCTAGCCATCTCACTCCTTTCTCTCTCCAGCTTTCCAAGGAGAGGCCAATTTTAGAGCAGCCTGCACCCCACCTCTATGCTGTCCTTCCACCTGTGGTCATGCTGCTTTAAGACCCTCGCCCTTATTTATCTTTTAGCCTTTTGTTCTGAAGCTCTGTCCTACACCATGTTTGAAGACCTGGTGCAGAAGCATGAGAGCACCCAGCCAACACAGCAGGACCCACCAGGTTTGAACCTGTCCTGGTACAGAGTCCACTTGAACCCAGACACAGAGGGTGCACCCACAAAGTGCTGCTCTTTTTTTGTCTTTTTTTTTTTTTTCTACCTGTCTTCATCATGAAAAAGCACTTTTAAAGCTGCAGAATATTACCAACCGTGATCACTCAGACATTATGAGCTAGGCCCCAGCGTACTTAGAAACTGGCTGGAAAACACGAGAGATTTACTACAACAAATAATATTTTGAACTTCATTCGCCTTCTGGCTTTTGAACTCAGATTCCTATTTCCAGTCTCATCTTTTTAACGATATAGGTTAGAAACCCTTTTTCCTTTTTTTCTTTTTGATTTTTTTTTTATTTTGTTTTTAATAATGAAAGACGAGATGCTGGTTCTACACCTGCCTTCAGTGCCTAGTGATTTGAGAGAATACAGAACAAACACGCAGAGACCCGCAGCGCGACTGCAGGATGCGGGTAATATTCCATTTACTGAGCACCGTGGGCCAGCCCTGGCCGCCCTTTGGCCATCTGCTTCTAGCTCTCAGCTGGGCCCACGCAGACCTTTTAAAAAGCCTACAGGACCAGGAACTTCAGGCGAATAAACATTGTGCAAGCACAAGGCAAGCGCGTTGCAGATGGTTTTGTGGTACCCATCTCGAGGAGGCTGGGGGGACACTGAGAAAGGATCCTTGGGCAGCGAGGATGCAGCCTCCTCTGGTCAAGCCCAACTTAGTACCTCGGTCAAACCTGACACTGAAACATGCAGACGAAGTAACTGAGGGGGGAAAGTGCTCTGAGTTTATATATAGCATTTTGCTTCGGTTGGGTATTGGAAAGTGGGGGGAGGGAGGAAGTGAAGGGGAGGGAGAGAGGAAAAAAAAAAAAAAACCCAGAAATTTTGCTTGCTGCTATTGCTGCTATCATACACAGATCCACTTATCTATGGCTGAGGCCCAGACAGCTGTGTGACTGCAAATGAAGAAATTTAATTAAAAAGTCAGAAATGAAAATCTGCAAGGAAAAGGAGAGAAAAAACAGGACCACACACTTCCCCCACCTAGCCTGGTGTATAAATAGAGACTATCTGGCTGATGAAGGGTGCTTATTATTTCTCTGTTTTCCATGTGTGCAAAGAAACCTACAATTCTTGCTAGCGAACAAGGAGGATATTCACAAAGCCGATGGCACATTGATGCTATTCAAAATTTGCTGCTCTCCAGTCCAAATGACATCATATGGCATCTCGGTACTCCCAATTCTGCAAAACCTGTGGCGCTCCAAGAAAAATAAACACAGGTATAACATATATACAGACATCTATATATGTATATATGTGTGTATATATATATAAATACATATATATATATATATATATATATAAACCAAGGAATTTGGAAGGATAATAATTTGGAAAGGAGGGTCCCTGGAACTGCACACAGTCTGAGGAATGCTTCTTGTAGGAGAGGTGTTGGGCAGAGAGGGCCAGTGGATGCGATTCCCCTTTCCCATCTCTTGCTTGCTCAAGCCATCTTTGCCCAGTGTAACTCGGAGCAACCTCAGAGTTTTTCTTCCTTAGCTCCCAAGGCAATTGCAATACATTGCAAAGTCTTGAGTCCCGCACTTTTATCCATACCCACTGCTTCTCCTAACCCATTCTCCTTCCAAACCTTTCATGTTACAGGGCAGTAAAGCAGATTAGTACTAGTGTGTCTGGCTGCTCTTCATGAGCGCACTCACGCATGCATATATATTTTCTGTAACACATTCACCAATTTGAAATAAGGACCGGAAAAAAAAACCCAGACCTCTAAATCTCTTAATATTCAAAGTGTCGATGCTACTAGGTCCGAAAATCTATGCCAGGTCCTATTTATCTAGGTCAGGATGCTGTAAGGCAATTCTGCGCTGTGTCCACACGTTGCCACTTGTGCTCCTTGGGACTCTGTCGGCTGGGAGCCAAGGAGCCCAGGAAGACCAGGGCTCCTGTGTTTCAGGCTACTTGGTAGGAACCCCACTTTTGTATTCCTTACAATGGAGGCTTGTCTCCTCTCTGCCACAAGAGGCACTTCAACCAGGATATTGCAAATCCCATGCAGACAGAAACTGCGTGCAAGTCACTGGGGAAGGAACCTTCCTCAATGCCTTATCTCTGCTACATCTTCTTTAAAGTAGGGGAAAAAATATAAGCAAAGCAGCCTGCAAAGCAATGAAGAAGTTTGTACTGATGCTGTGGCCGAAGAAAAGTGGTTCCTGAATGGATAACAAAATTGTGAACAGGCTATCGGGACAGAAATGTTACTTATTTCTTCTTTATAAATAGAGAAGTGAACACTCATCACTAAAGCTTTGCTTTGCATTGAGCAGTTGCTGGGTGAAAAAGCTGTAAGGGGTGCAACATGGACATGTACACACAAATCAGTGAAGGCAAACAGATTTCCTCCATGTGCATGAAAAAAAAAATAGTTGTAATCTGAGGTTTTAAGGACCTGCTTCTAGGTCCACTTCACCCGTCTGCCCTTTGGTGGCAAGTGGCGGCTGGGATGAGCAGAGCTCCTCCCGGCTCCCAGGCCTCTGCTCTCCCCAGCTGCAGAGAGGGGCTGAGGAGGGGGAAGCCGTGTCCCTGCTGCAGCACCTTTGGTGCAAGACCTGCAAGACCGCCCTCCTTCCTGCAGAGAAGGGGCCGAACTCAGCCCGCGCTCCCCAGCACAGAGGGCACTGCAGGCCACAGCAAGCACTGCTCTGCTCGTGGCAGTGCTCCGGTCACCACCACTCCAGCCCGGGCAGCGCTTTCTTCTTGCATTATTATGTTTATAATAATAATTATTATTACTTCACAGGGCCAATGCGCTTGCCGCTTGCTCAGCCTCCTCAGGAGGACTCACGCAGGGGGTCAGATTTGACACAAGGGCCTTTCTCTGAGACCATCTGAGTTTCCTGGAGGAAGACAACAGAACAGAATATACCCAATGGAGGGAAAGCATCATTTACCGCTATGTGATGTTATTCCTCTCGCTGAGTCCATGCACCGAGCCCATAGGGAAGGCAGCATTTCCTGCCTCTCTTGCTGACAGTTCAGCAGTAGGGCACAAGTGCAGGTCACCCTCCCTGGTGATACGGTAAACAAAGATAAGAGCTGCAAGCCACGGAATATTTTTTTAACCCTGGATAATTCTCTCAGAGTAAATTCCATTGCAGGGAGATTTATTGTTTGCTCAGGACTCCTCAGAAGAGCTCCTTGGGAATGTGATCTCCTCCCCATGCATTGTACATAGCACATGCGTCCAGCTACAGGCACGAGCCAGACCTGCCCTGGGCATCTTGTGCTCGCCCCTAGACCATACACAGATAGTTTAAGCTGCAGGAGTGCAACCACTGGTGCTTGTTCCAAGCTGGCCGCTATCCCAGGCCAGGCATTTAAACAGAGGTCTTCAGTGGGCAGGCTTCTCATAAAAAGCTCCTGTCAAAATGCCCACAAAAAGCACATTGCTTTCTTTTTCTGCCCACAAAATGTCTGCAAAAGACTAACGCATGACAGGAGAATAGTGGCTGATTTTCCGACGCTATTAATAAAAGATCACAGAATCACAGAATGGTTGAGGTTGGAAGCAACTTCTGGAGAGCATCTAGTCCAACCCCCTGCTCAGGTAGGGTGACCTGCAGCATGTTGCACAGGTTCATGTCCAGGTGGCTTTTGTTGGGTCTTCCCCATCCCTGCAGATAAAACTGCTCGTCTTTGCCTATCTCCTCAAATGCACACATATAAGCCCACTGTTGGGAAAGGCTTATGAAGAAGATGTAACTGTCACCAGAAGAGTAAAATCCCTCTGCCATATTGCCTGGGGTCTCTCTGAAACATTCCTAGCAGCAGTGGACATAACTGTAAAATCAACTGGATTCAATTTAGGCAAACTGCCTCCCAGTAGAGGATGAAGTCAGGACAGGAGGAATGGCAAGGGATTTCTTACGGCTTTATGGCACACATTTGACCTGCCCTACCTTTTCACAAGAATTTTGTGGGTTTTGATTTCAACAGAGAGATGGTGAAAGAATCTTGGTCAGGTCACGGGAAGGTTTGTTGCAATGCAATTCCTAAAACTGTACTTTCTGGAGACATCCTAGTATTGCCAGATACAGGTTAACTATGGCCTTGGGCTGCACTGTAAAGCGAGTTGTGAGTTTTAAGTGTTTCTGTTTCATTTTCTGAAAGAGCTGTAAGCTTAGATGTTGCTCAAGTTTCCCACAGCGTTCTTGGAGATAGTCTCTGTAACTTGATCTCATCTCCAAAGCCTAGATTACTGCTCCAATTAGACCAATTTCTCTTTATTTCTCAGAGCAATTAAGAACTCTCTTTGGCTCTCACAGCCCTGAAACACCCACAGGATATACACGTCTATATTCCTCTTAAGAGTTTTCCACACCACCCTTACTCCCACTCAGCGGGTGCCAATTATCCTATTGATTGCATTAGGCATGTATGCGATGGCTGCTCTTTATTCAGTTGTTCTCATAACCTCTTTTTGAACAGGTCATTTGCCAGACAATCTGACAAAACAGCAACAAAAAAAGTGAGATCTTTTTTATCCATTCCAAAAAGAGTTATTCCAGAATCATTCAAAGATGCCAAAATCATAGAGTTATCTCTCACACAGATCAGCACACTCTGTATCCGTATGCCGTCCAACTCCTGATATCTTTAATCTAATTCGATCTGAGGTCAGCTAGACTATTTGATGATATGTCAGAATGCCATACATCAATATGCTAGAATGACACTGGTGCAGGGGCTTGCCTTCAGCAGTGGAGGTAAATTTAAGCAGAGTCTGTAAAGCAAAGATTAGGTGGCATAACAATTCAGGAAAAGACAACTCAGTACAAGTGCAGTTGAAGTGACTTCTTCCACTGGACCCATCTCTCCCAAAATCAAAAGAAACAATATTAGCAGAAGGACATTTTTGCCAGGGAACTGCACCTATGCTAAGACTCATCTCAATGCACCTAAGCAATAAATTAATGAATGAGTAATGAATGAGCTTTGAGAGAACAACTATAATCTATCTCTGGTCTGAGGTGGGTCCCCTAAATACAGCAAGCGATTTCCCTTCCAGATACGTATATGGAGCACATACTACACATACTCTAGGTAGGGGTCTTAGAAGCTATTAAGGAGTAGAAATCCTCCAAAGCCTACCCATTCACAGGGCTCAACACTCAATCCTATCACCATGGTTTGTGTGCATTTCTTCCAAGAGAATTTCTTTTTAAAAGGGGAAAGTCCCAGAAGCAAAACTGTAGTCTTGAGCACAACATCTAAAAGCCCAGTCTACGGACTGGTAAAATTTCTTCAACCTATGAGCCCATCAGTACATACGAGAGAAAAGGCATCAGCACCCTTTTTAACAGCAGTGACAGAAAGGAGCCAGGCAGCACATCTCATAACGGCAGACATCTAATTTGACTAATGTTTTTGAATTTGTGTAAGTATTATTAGATGAGCAACTTCCATAATTTAAATGCACACAGTATAATGTAAAAGCATTATATCAAACTAAAGATGATTGCAGGAAAACAAGAAGTTATGGTGATAGAAGCAGTTTTATATGTGTATACTTTCTTGCATGCTAGGGAGTTACATGGTGTTAATCACACTGATTTCTACATTATTACATCTATTAGCTATAGAGGTAAGATGTGGATAGATGTGTATAGCTGTACACAAATATGTATATATATCCATACTCTGTTGTACCTCCAAACTGTACACCAACATTTACTATTCTTTTCTGTAAAAACAACCATTTGAATATCCTGTAATTTAGGAAGGATGCTGTAATTTATATGCACTACTTTTTTAATCAAGATCTAACTTAAGAACAAGACCAAAGAAAAGGCTAGATTAAAAAAGCACCCATCCACACAGCATTGACTAAAGTTTTCAATCGCAAGTCACTCTAGAAATAAGCAAAAAAGCCCTACATTAAATCATTCACACAAACACACAGGCATGCACACATGCGCACAAAGCAGAGACTAACAGTTATTTATGTTTCCTACTTCTAGAGACAGGAAACCTCCCTTTGCATCTGCCTTTTTCTCACTATGAAGAATAATTTTAATTACAGTCACTTGGCAGGAAGCCAATTTTGATTTTTTTTAATGACATCTGTCTAAGCATTTTTAAACTTCCTGCTCAATGTAACTTCCTTCGTTTTATAGACCAACACCCAGTTACAGCAGAAAAAAGAAAAGGGAGTAGCAAATGATTTATTCATTTTTCATGTTAACTCTTATCAGGTATATCAAGTGGCTCATTGTTCTGAAGACTGATGGTACAGAAAGCAGATTTACAGGGGGAATTTAGGACTCAAGCAGTATGGAAAAGGAAAAAAAAATACATGTGTGGAAAAAAAAAAAAACAGTTGTAACTTAACCCTAAAACAACTCAGGAGTTCTCGTTCTGCAGATGGATTTCCCTAGGTTCAGTTAAGTTAGCACGAGCAGAAGTAGCAGCAGACAAGAGGGCACAAGAAGTGCCATCAAAAGGGAGGACAAACACATATTTGTCTCCAGCACTTAGAGCCCCTCGGGTTCCTTGCGATTCACCAGGACCGCTGCAAGCCCGGAGATGCCGCAAGCACCGGGATGGGGGCACGGAGCTGAGCAGTGGGCCTGGAGGAGGATAACATTTTATGGGTCATTCTCACCAGCTGCTCCCTGCATTGGGGGAGCTCAAACTGCAGGTGTGGGCCCAGGTCGAGGCCAAGTGGAATTCGTAACCTACCTCAGAAAAGCAGCAGGTATTAGTGGTAAGAAGAGCTGCCTTTTGGCTGGCCCCACTGTTGGGAACCAGCTAAGCAAGATGCGTTGCTAAATCTGCACACTAAATCTGCATTTTCATTCTCTGCTCCAGACAGCGTAGATTTTATTCTTTTGACTTGCTACATTTTCTCGAGTAGGGTAAATCATCAGGGCTTTCAGGGTGTGTTAACAACATGATACAAACGAGCTGGGAAAACCAAGTGTCCTCCCGTGCTTTCTGCCTACTTGCACATCTAACCCTGCAGCCAAGCTGAAAGTTCTGCACAAGTTTCTGCGTGATTTTTAATTTCCTTATTCTGGCCAGGACCAGAGCTGTGAGTACTGGAAGCCTCATGAGTTAAAATTGGCATTGTCAGTTTGTGCCCTAATTTTTCCAAAATCAGAAGTTTCAAAGAATATCTCAGCTCTTTAAGTGTTTGCGAGGCTTCACTCTCACAAATGGCTCGTTGCCTTCTGACTTGAGTCAACACAGACGGAAAATGGAGGAAAAAGAAAATACCTCCCCGAAAGCCACATGTTGCCATTGAGCAGAGCTACTGTATTAATAAACCACCAGCACCCCCTGCTCCCCAAAACAAAATGAACAACTCTAATAGGCTTCCCGAACTGCGCTTTGTGCCAGAACGAATGTGGGAGAAAAATATTTTAAGACTGGAAGCAGACTGCAGAGAGGTATGGTTGCAGGGCTGGCACTGGGATTACTGCTCAGTAAGAAAACTCTCTATATTTAGAGAGGACCGGCTGCATTTGTTACTTGGCAGGAAGCGATCAGGACCGGTGACTGCAACACTCTTGCTGGACCCACATCATGAATGGTGGTGTACAAATGATGTGCCCAAATCCATGGTCTGGTGCAGCAGTGCTCAGCACAGGAGCGTTGCTGACGCGTCACGGGCCACAGGGTTTCAGTGCAGTTCACGTGAGCCCCATGGGCACAGGGTGTTTCCCAAATGGCACTCACGTTCTAACTATAAAATAAAACATCTCTGCACTGTCAACAATAAGGCAAAGATTCCAGAGCTGTTTTGCTTAAAAAACAGCAAATTTTCTCTGCATACCCATATCGAAGGTGTGGGGTTTTTTTTCCCCCTTGTACGTATCAACTATATGCACTTCACAGGATGCAAAGGGCATTATGTGATATGATATATACATGGTTAAGCAAGAATGTGAGTAACAACTGAAAAACACTAGTGGTTTGTTTAAAACGCTGTATTTCATCCCGTCCAGCCAACATCCCATTACGAGCCACAGGAGGCCAGTTTTCTGAGGCCACCAGGATGTCGGCAGTTGGAGAAAGCGCTTGCTCGGATACCCTTGGGGCTGCTCGGAAGCCGCCTCTGACAGGACATCCACCGCCTTCAGCAGCAGCAGGAGCAGCCCAGGTTTGTCAGCAGGCTACCTGAAGTCACCACAAACCAGAGAAATGTCTTTGGAGGAAAAGGCTGATCCCTCTCTCCTTCCCATCACACCCAACACGCTTGTCTTTGTGCCTCCCTCCAGCGCCCATGGCCCCTTCAGGGGCTCTGGGGGTGGAAACCAATGCACGTGAAATGACTCAGCCCCCATAGCCCAACTGGGCACAGGTCACTTGCAGTCAGGCTGTTTTTAACCAGGTGCCAACAGAAAATCGGGGGTTTTCATCGTGATCAAGCCCTAAAATCTCTGGCAATATTGACCAACGTTGCTCTACCACTGAGCTTGGCCTGAGTGGTTGATGTGCCTTAGACTACGATAACACCAACCTCCTTAGTCTACAGGTCGTTTCTAGCAGTGAGAGCAATAGTTTAGCAGTTGTTTAGCAATAATAGCAGAAGTAAAGCCAAATTTAAAAAATATAAATATGAATTAAAAAATATAAATATGATGAGGTGTTCCAGATGCATCATAGTTTTGCATTATAAATGATGTGCCGGACACTTCCATTGTTCTGTTCTGACTCTTAAAGAAATAAAAATATAGGACCTTACCTTTCATCTAGTAATCTCCAGACATGTCTTATTTTTTTTTCTAAACAGGGAAGCTGACTCATGAAAAAGGGGAAATGTTTTTCATTAGGTCACATATCACAATTTCAGTGCTAGAGAAATCAGAGCTCCTTGTGCTAATAATGCGCTAGTGCTAATGTGCGCTAGATAATATTGGCTACTGTAGCATGAGCAACAAATTACACCTTAAAAAAAAACATGGACATTAGCAAACTATAATTAAGCACACATTCTGCAGTAAGACCATTTCTTTTTATAATAAAAGGCAGCAAAAAGTAGTGCCTATAAATTGCCCGTTGTAGGAGAACGTTACTTCTTCCCAGAGACAGCAGCAAATACCTTTGCCAGATTTTGAGGATACAGATATATGAGCATGTGCATGTGTGGTTAGGATGTAGTAAGGGCAATAACAGCCTGGCTGCGCTCCCTGCTATGCACCTCGATGGGGAAGATAAGTGATGCTAGATCCAGAAAACATTTCAGGCCTTGGTTCAGTTCAAAAGTATGCAATAATTTCTACATTAATACTGTCAAAAATGTGAACTGTCTTTTCATGGACCACACGATTTAAGTGCTGGCCCCAAGGAGGCACCAACTGTCTTTGACAACTGCATAAACTGCATTGACACTTGGTTATGGGTTTCTTTGCAGGGAGAGGCTAATTGCAAAACCAGGTAGATAAAAAACAGTGATAACACACTATATTCAAACCTTGATCTTTGAAATGAGATGTCAAATTAGGACAACCCTCATAAATAAATGTTCTGATGTTAAAGGACACGGAGCATCCCAAGCTGTCATTCATATTGGTTAGAGTCTTTAATGAACTCATTCACCTATTTAGATACTTAAATATAGAGTTAGGGCCTAATGTTAGGCACCTGGGTCTGAAATATTGGCTCAGGTTGATGCAGAAATACAACTCAGAACTTCCCACAATGTCCTGAAAAAGTAGGAGAAACAGTAACAGCAATAATAACACGTCCTCTTCCCTAATGCCCTTCAGCTGAGACTCTCAAACTCAAATTGCAAGCACGCATTAACAGAAACACAAGCATGCTCCATTTACCACATACAAGGCTGCGAGCTTAGAGCAAGACAGAAGCTAAGACGAGCACGGGCCTTTATAGCCCTCACTAAAACCTTCCTTAGCCTTTTTTCCCCTGGCAGTGCCAGGCCCCACAAGGTGCCATTGGGTGAAGGATGCTGCTGGAGCCCTTGGCAGGCATTTCTCTGGCTGCTTCCAAGCTCACAGAGAGCAGGAGGGGCCATGTGTGAATACAGCACAGAGGAAGAAGTTGCCAGGTGCTTCAAAAGGTAAAGAACGTTTCCCTCCCGTTTTCCAACATGCAACAACCAAAATATTCCCATCCCGCGTGCATTATTTTTATCATGAATAACCCATGCTGCTTTTATGCTGTACAATACCGCTCTCTTAAACCTCAATTACATTATTTGTGATTGCATGCGGAAACGACGTCTGCTCCAAAATTTCCTGGGTAATTCTCCACTTGCTAAAAAGCATCACAGCCACCGCTGCTCCCACATGAAATGCCAAAGTGTCACATAAGGGCTTGGCTTTCCCAGCTGAGCTTTGCACCATGGTAAATAAAGTTATTAATACTCTAGACAGCATAAATAGCCACATATCTATTTTTAAATGTGCATAATTACTAGTGTGCTAAGTACTAGTTTGCTTCTTCAGACCTTTCCAAAGGAGCTTAACTATGACACAGGCAGTATTTATTTCCCATTTAATCTCTGCTATTTCAGTGGGAGAAAAGGTGGCTACAAAGAGAGTGACTTATCTGCAACATAACAGTATCTGTCAATATGACATTCTGATTTAATACGGAGGCTGTAGAGCATGTATATTTTATTATGCCCTGGCCATTTCATGACACTTGCAATTACAGAATTAATAGTGTTTATGCTAGGTATTAGAAATAAACAATAGTTCGTTTAATGATGGATATTTGCTGAAAACAAGATTATCTTTAATGTAATTGAATAATTAGTTATTGATGAAGGGCTCGTGATTAATTACAACTCACCTGCCTTAGCAGGATTTTAAAGATTCAGTATTAATAATTTTCCATGACAATGAAAAAATACGTAACTAGAAATTGTAACTGTTTAATCTCACAATTTCAACAGTATGATAACTAAAGGTAGTTAAAAGATCTGAAAAAAAAAACCATTTCTGCTACACTAAGACCAATGCATTAACCAGCATCAGCAGAGGACACTGCCTCCTGCCTCTGGGCTACACGTTCCCGTTCCCCTCCGTTGCAAACCCTTTGGATTTGAGTCGGAGGCTTCGGGGCTGAGTGTCAACTGGTGTAAATCAGCATAACTCCTTTGAAGCCAGTGACACAAACTGTAATAAAAATCAAATCAATGAGGTTTCTGTGCAGGTCGGCTAGATTATCTTCACTTGTAAGGAATTTAGATGTCTAAATGCTGGGATGCATTAAAAAACAGCAGATAACTACTTAGCATTCATGGTGTAATTGATCAGCAATGGATGCAGAAGGATTTATTTATATCACATCACATCACGGCATCATGGCTATGTTAATAGTGCCCGGGAAGTGTACGAGGAACCGAGTGTGTTTATGCAAGCAAATGTGTAACAAGGCCAGACGCTGCTAAAACACTGACTGGGTTTTAGTCCTGTTGCTTTCATTTCTGCTCACAAATAGAAGTATGAAGGGACTCCGGTGGCACATAGAGAACTTATTAAGAAATGTTTTTCAGGCTCACAGATGTTGGCTGTGCTTTCTTTCTTACGGCATTCATTTCTTCACTTCAGCTTAAAAATCAGGGTCCCTAGTCCCAGCCTTTGATCAGCTCAGGCCTCAACGTGCTTTCATGAGCAGGGAGGAGGAATGACAGATTCATCACCACACAGCCTTCACCACTGACAGCGAAGCCGTTCCGAGGTGGAGCAAATCATTTTAGCACAGAGCACCGCGGCTCTTCCCGCTGTCCTCAAGCATGCAATAGGCAAGGGGATCCCTCCCAAAAATATGAGAGGATCAACTAGATGAAAAACAAAGCTGTAAATACTGTAGGTTTGCAAAAGCACTTAACTTGTTATCTAGAAATAATCCTGATGTAGCCAAGCCAAGACCCCTTCTCTTTTGTTCTGCACGCCTCAGCGGGGCACCTTCTCCTTGGGGCATCTGCTCTATTCCCTGAATTCACACGGAGAGGATTCCACTAGTTCCTTTCCTCCCCTAAGCCCGCCCCACAAAGCCTGAATTCACAAACATACCTTCCCCTTCTGTCCCAAGATCATATTTTAATAACGGAAAAAAAAAAAAGGAAAAAAAAAGGAAAACGTAATTTACAAGGTGGAAGTAATATAACAAGGAAGTAATATAACAAATGATGCCTTATGGGGAAACCCCACCGCTCTAATAAAGAGCTAGTAGGGTCTTGGGATCATTCCTTGCTGGGGAGGGTTAATGGAGGCCCAGCTCCTTTGCATCGCAGTATTAATGTTGACGTGTTTAAAGGAGAAAACACTCTCCACTAAAACATAAAAGGTTTTGCCTACAGCACTGCCTATACATACCACTTCTTTCTCTTCCTATGCAGAGCTAAAGCCTGGGATGCTATAAAGCACTCTGCAGTCACCGCCAGCAGACAAGGGACTTTAGAGAAAGCCAAAGACTGCAGCAAGAGTTAAAGCTAACAGTTGAGATTATGCACTTCACTGCCCCTTAGGAAAAATGGAGCATCTCCTTTATTCTACCACTCCCCCTAAATCAAGTTCAATGCACTCGTATGAAAAGGCCACAATATAATTCCCTTAAGGAAAACATATCCTGGGGGTGATGTGTGTTTCTCCTGTCTGAAGACCTCCGTACTGAAAGAGCGACCAAACTGCTAGGCCAGCACAACAGCCCTTCCCAGCAGCCAGCGATGGGAGTCCAAAGGAAACCTGACATAAACTGATGGCTTTGCGGAAGGGACCCTGGCTTGTAGGATAGCAGATTCAGCCATTATCTAATCGGGGTGTCTTGAGAAATTCAATTTTCAAAATAATTAGCACTTGGAAAAGGCCTCTCTGTTATTACTTGCTCTAACATGGCAAGCTGCAGGAATGACCCCTCTTTCTACAGCTCAGAAAGATTTCACTTACTACTAAAAGGTTAATACGAAAATGAAAATGGTTAAAAAGAGATCTGTGCTCACCTATGTACCAATAGCAGCTTTGATCATTAAAGATGAGTTTTATTTAACAAATGCCCTGCTACTGCCAAGACTTAAGATCTTGATCTCCCTTCCTTTATTCCTATGGCACATTATAATTGCAGATAGTAACATTTTACTAGAGGTTTCAAGTTGGCTACAAAGGCCTGGGATGCATTCCATGACCCACCATGTGTCGGTGGTGTGTGGAGAAGGAGTTTTGCGAGCCCTTCCAAATGAGACACCAAGCATCTGTTTTCCTGCGAATGCAAAGGCTGCGATGACCCATCTGGTCTCCTACTTCTTAAGAAAAGAGTGTAAAAATCTAGTTTGCATTTCCCTCTTCACACTATTCATTTTAACTTCCTGAATTTTGCTCAGAACGGACAGCGGATGCAGCTCAGCACACTCTTATGGGATGGTGCTGTCTTACCACAGCACACCAGGCAGGTTACTGTCCTGCACACAGCTGTGCCAAAGGCCCACTGCATGCTGAGCATGCATCTGAGCCTTATCAGATTACTGCTCCCATTGCCTACCACTACCAACTACCAGAAAATCCACCCTGGAGGTCTTGACAGCAGACCTGTGCAGGTAACTGCTCCCCCATTCCCTCAGCCCCAAAACCCAACTATCAAAAATTTTCAAGATAACACGTTATTTTGACTCATGGGTGCAACCACTGAGGCTTGATTTTGAAGAAAGGCAACCTGTGCTACAGGCTAACCAACCACAGGTGGTTGAGCAACCACTGCTGTTTCTTGTCCAGCTCAGGTGCTGGACACAGGACTCCATGATCACAGCCACAGACCTTGAAGGTGACTTTGGGAAGCACTGGGATGCAATCCCACAGAGAAGCCACTGAGATCCTGGGTACTTATTTAGTGCCCTACACAGTTCATCAGAGGGAACAGCGGTCTACCCCTCTGCTCCATGGTTTCTGTAGTAGGAAAGGAGATGAGGTCTCCAACATGAAAATACAACCTTTAATCCATGCTGTCTTGTCAATTTAAACATAACACCACAAGCTTTTAGCAATATATCTCCTATTAAGCTTTCTGAACATCTTACACTTCAATAAAGCCCAGATGGAGAGTGGAAATCTCAGCGCTATTGTAACAACAAGCACAGGAATAAGGATTGCAGTAACATTCCCTCAGGAAAGTCTGCTTCACTCTCTGGTTCCCATGCAGCAGGGATGTGTAAATAATACAAATGTACCACGTAGAAAAAAGGGCTCAGATGGAAACAAGTACGACTGCTAAATAGGAAATAATGAAGAAGAAACATTTAAAAAAACACACGTAATTATTCCACAAATCAACAAGTGGGATTTGCATGCAAAACTATTCCCTGTGGAAGTCTGGTTGGTTTGTTTGTTTGAAATATATATTTTCAACCAGAAACACCCATAGATACAAAGCGGTCGGAGGGATTTCCAAGTTGAAAAGACAGATTTAAAACATGATGGCAACTTAGAATTTCCTTGACTATTTCACTATTTTATTTTACTTATAACAAAACTACAGATTTGGGCTCACACCCATGATATACATTTCTCTTGCTTGTTCTGGCATGCAAGAGAAAAACAGGGAATTACAACTGACCTGGCACAAACCTTCCAACTAAGTTCATGACAGCATTTAGAAAGCTAATGCTGTGTGACACGGTTAGCAGGTCAAATGAAAGCAAACCAGAAAGTGGAAGTAAATTCTGTAGGAGAATTATGTTTAATTTGAGGAGGAAGAACAAAACTTCAATTGCTGTGTTGCTACCCTGAAAATAAAACCGGATGGATTCAGAGCTCTAAATGAAAGAGAAAAGCCTGCCAGTGGCAGCTGCACTTTACACTTGAGTAGCCACACGGGGAAACCGGGGGAAGGTCCTTAGCCAGGGTGAATTGCCTTAGCTCTGAATGGGACCTGAATTCAGTGGGAGTCTATCTGTTCACTGACTTCAGTGAGCTGTGAATGAGATCCGAGAGTGCCAGGTTTCTGCAATTTCAGAATGCTCTCTTCCTCATTAAAATGTACTTACGAGTGACAGCAGCCAATGTTAACCTAATGAACAAAGAACTTCATTACTGACAAAAAGTGGTGCTATGAACCACTCTGATAAAATCACCTTTGAGGAAAACCAGAGTGAGATCCTCACCCCTGGCTGGCTCGGAGAAAGCCTCTCATTCAAGTAAGGTGGAAGATCTCCAAAAACTGTCTTAAAAGCCCAGAGGAATGAGCTAACTCAAGCCTGGAAATTTGGGGAAGCTTCAGTGCTGTGAGGACTTTAGCTGGTGCTGCTGACATTTCCTGGAGATCCTGCTTGTTAAAGGAGGTGCAACCCTTGCTCCTGAGAAGCTGAGAAAAGGACAAGGAGCCAAAAGGACTTTTCCTGGCTTTTTTACCTTAGAAGATTCTTAGGCTTTTTGATTCCATCTAACTGTAGTGAGCGTCAGAGAAAGCCTGTACTGCAGGTAAGGCTGCTAACGTGTGTACAAGTGCCCAGCGAGCTTTATCCCTGCTAAGAGCAATATAGGCACCAGCAGCAAAGAGCTCTGGGGGAGCAGAAAAGAAATTCACCCGAGTAACTAGGTTAACACTGAGGAACTTGTGCTGTGTGCTTGCTGCAAAGGTTACTTAGCCAACCAAGGCCAAACCAGTTCACTGGCTTGGTTGTGCCTCCCCATGCCGCAGCCTTGCCTCTGAATGCAGGGCAGACACAACCCTGCACTTTTAGCCCATGTACCAATAATTAGCAAAGACAGAGAGGACCTCTTATAAAAAACAACAAATTCGAACCCCGGCTCCATCATCCCAAGACCAAACCATTAAGCAACGCTGAAAGTATTAAGTGCACTAATCGCTCCAAAGCCGCACAAACTCAACCTTCATTAAAAGATGTATTAAAAGATCTCCCTGGCTCTCTCTGCACTGTGCAGAGCAGGAAAGCTTCAAGATCTGCCATAAAAAAAACAGAAAGGAATACAGGAGTTCTGTAAATACCATCATGTCTCAGAGCAAAATCATGGTGACAGGCGACCTGGTCTGCTGCAGCCTACCATTGCAGGAAACAGAGGTTTGGGGAGGGTACAGTAACAAATAACAGGTAGAGATTTCAAAAACAGCAAAATGCACTTTTGGTAAGAAGGACTCTGGCAGAAGAACTAAAGGAAAGGTGTACAGATAGATCCGCCAGTTTCTAGACTTTGATCCTACTATACTGAAAAATTACTTTATCCCCCTTTCCATAATGCCATATTTACTTAGCAGGCATTAAAAAGGAGGAGAGGACAAGGGTAAAAGAACAAAAACTACAATGACTGAAGCTAAATTTATACACACAACAGAGACAGATAAAGTATCCCAGGGGACCTTATCAGTTTTACACAATAACCAACAGGCTGTTTCCTGTATATAGCAGCTTAAGATCAGCGGATGTTTATTAGAGGCAGAGGGGAAAGGAAATGCAGTATCTTTGACTGACACACTGTGGATATATGAGAAGTGCTATTTATGCTTTTGACTTGAATAACAACCACACTGACTCATAATTGTCTTATGCTTAATATACCAATTAGTGCTCCAGCAATGCTAAGCTCAACAGTCCCCAAAACACAGGGCTTGCTCTGTGTTCCTTACAAGAAATAAGAGCAGTAAGAATTTAGGCTTCTTCCGTCCATTACTACCTCTCAGTTAAGAACTGCTGGGATAGATCAACCTCTTTTCATCCTCTTTGTTATTTTAAAAAAGAGATTATTAATTATTAAACATTTATACCATGTCCAGTGGGAATGCAGGCTAGGTTTGAAGCCACACTAAATACAGCTCTGTGGTATTACAGAGAAATAGCATGTCTGTCTGCTAATTCTTTTTATTCCTGGAAGCCTTGCAGAGAAACATGAGATCTAGACATTTGGCTCACTATTTTTCTATGAATTAATCTAATATGATATTGAATCAGGAGTTGGAGAAATAAAAAAAAGGCATGGGGAGGGAATCTTCCTGTTTCACAGCAGCTTTCCCTACTCTCTGGCTACAATGAGCAGCTTTAACTGGAGGTGGAGCAGCAAGCAAGGGACACACAGGGTATTTAATACTGACCTTTCCCTCGAGAGGCAAACTGGCATTAAGTCCCCTTCTCCCAGCTGCTGTGAGTTCCCACAAAAAGTCTGTGATGAGTACAATTATACTTTTTGCACTTGCTCTTTAGGCTACCCATAATTTTTCACAGTGCCATAAAAACAACAAAAAACCCCCACAGTCCACTCAGAATTTTACCTGTCTTTACAGAGGAGAGTATCTGCTTTGTATCTCCACAGAGAATGGGCATAGTCCCCAAAGTCAGAGGCACACAGTATTTTCTTGTTCCCAAAAGCTTTGAGAAGGACACTTGGTTACTGCCAAGGCAAGGACAAGAGTGAAATGAAGCAACCACTCTTTCCTCCACCTTCATACGGGCCTGAAAATAAAAAGACAACAGACCCATCACCAGAGGGGCTGGGCTTAATGCTCAGATGGGCCCCTCTTGAGTCAAGCCTCATCTCTATACTATCATCTTTCAACCTTCACTTCACGGCCACCTCTTTGACATGTAAGCTTTACCACAGAAATCCCCTATCAAATGTTTTGCAAAACCTGTCTTTAACTGCAGGTGCCAAGCACAGAATTGAAGCTATTTCCATGGATTATTTTGGAGAAGGTAACCATAAGCCATCTTGACTTACTGAGCAGTTAATTTCCACCACATGGCTCCACCTTTTCAAACAAAGGAGAAGGAGAAACACAAGCCAACCACCCATAACAGCACTTATTGCCCCACTAGGTTTATTTAAAAAAAAAAAACCAGAGACAGAATAAACTGAGATGAAATGTTTGAGATGACTGGAGATGGGAATGAGTTCATTGTGAATTATATGGCTACAAAAGGGCTACAAAAAGTGTATGACATGCAGATCTTTCTGTAAGGTACAAGGGAAGGAAGACAGGTGTCTCAAATTATGAGTAAAGTGGAAGAATTTAGGGAAAGTTTTAACTTAAAAAAAGATAGAAAGAGAAAGAGAGACCAAAAGCCATTAGATACATAACCTTGTAGTCTAATATGGCCATAAATTAACAGCTGCACTATATTATGTAAATTTATGTTAAATTATTCACTACCTGTCACCATATCCCCATAAAAAATCTACGTACTGACATTTACAAAAAATGACATCTTCTGATAATAGTTTTGCTACATATTTCAGTGGCTGCAATTGCCTTTTAACCATCTTGACTGCTGCTGAGGCAAACACTACTTAAGCGGGGATGCTTTAGGAGGTTTAATGAATTCATTACTATTCACAGATTCACCCTCCAGGAGGGCACCGACCACATAAGCCAGCATCCTTAGGGCAGTACGTTTTTTCCTTTAGTTTCAAGACTTACTGGAAAGGAGCCAAGATGAGTCGCACGGGTCCCTCCACCACTCCAGCTAGGGGCTGAAATGTGACACTCCACAAAGGTCTTGCCAGCACCAGGCTAGTGCCAGAAGTGCTGGCCAGCAAACAGCAAAACTGTGTTTGAGGGATGCACACCTCAGATCGTCTTCCTCCACTTGTAAAGAATCTAAACTCCTCAGTTGTGGAAACCTGAACAAGAGCTCTTCTGGAGGCAAGATGTTTCCTGAGTCACACCTGGTCTGGGATTGTCCTCCAGGTTACCACCCGTGTGCTTCTGCTGCCCATGACTGATATGCACATGGGACTTCCCAGCAATTTGGAGCCTGGTGAGGAGGCATGGAGCACAGTGATGCCATCTGCACTTGCTCCAGGTAGGAGGCACAACGAATTGGAGAGCTTGTTTGGTGTCTCATCTGCCACAGAATGGCAAGCAACAGGGTGTGTGCAGCTTATCTGAGACATTTAACTAAGGCATCTATGTTAGGGATGCCTTAGGCTCCTTTTATACCCAATGAGGAATGAAAAATCCTCAGAAGATCATTCACATCCTAAGAAAGGGCATACCTCGCTATACGTGTCCATCTCTATTACCAACAACAGGAGCCACGATGGGGGGTTGATATGAGTCTCATGTGGGTTTACTCACCTCCTGCTGCAGCTCTGAAGAGCTGGTGAAGCCTCAGGGGCTGCTCTAACTCTTGGCCTCCCTCCTGAAGGATGCAACAGCTCTGGCTCAGCCCTCCCAGGCAAGGACATAATCTAGCCGTTTTTACTCTGCATTTGCTAGATGCCCCTAACATCCAGGTTTTGCACACACTGCTGTGCATGCACCCAGCAGACAGTTGTTGAAGGTGGCTGGGTGCTTCGTATAAGGTGGCAACTGTAACTGGAATGAGCCGAACTATTTGACTTCAATTTGGGCCAATCCATGGGCAAGAAGAAAAACTCAGATGTTCACTAAAAACAGGCAAGAAGTCCTGTTTTTGCAGCGTATTCTGATAAGTTTTGAAAATAAGCTAAGAGCAGGCAGAAGGAAAAAAAGAGAATTCAGGCATCCTTCTATTAAACTAAAAACCATGCAGTAAACTAATAATAATTTCCAGGGCCAGTGTCCCTAATTTGACCTTGTATTTCTGCTCAAAAGCATTAGGCTGACATTTGAGAGACAAGAGAGAGGGAAAGGGGCTATATGTTAAAGAAAAAAAGAACAGGGGGAGGGGCATGGAAGGCAAAGGCATAAACAAGCTTTTGCGACAGCAGGAAGCTCTCTCTTAATTCTGAGATAATGAAACGCTTCTAACCAGGCCCAACTGCTGAATATTACAAGAGCCATCATCTCGTGTGGTTTGCACGCAGCTTTATTTTCTACTCCCCTGCACGGACTGAATATGATTCACAGCACAGTCACAGGAAACAGTCATTACCATTTATTTGGAGAGAGATGAGTGACTGCTCTAAACAGCATCACACTGCACCTGCGATGGTGCAGAGTATCGAGTTTTATTAAGCACACCCGTGCCCTCTTCCTTTCCCTTCCTCTCTTCAAAATTCTCTTCACAAAGAGCATTTTATTATGGCGCTGGCAGTGTAGTTCAAAAGAAAAGAGGCAAATTTACAACGCTCATTAGAGAAGATGTAGAAGCGTGGCAGCAAATGCCAGCTTCAACACTTTGTGCTCTCAGAAGCACAGCATCCCAGAATGGCTGAGGTTGGAAGGGACCTCCAGAGATCATCCAGTCCAGCCCCCTGCTCCAGCAGGGACACCCAGAGCACGGGGCACAGGGCGGCATCCAGGTGGGTTGGGAAGATCTCCACAGAAGGAGACTCCACAGCCTCCCTGGGCAGCCTGTGCCAGGGCTCTGTCACCCTCACAGGACAGAAGTTATTTCTCATATGCAGATGGAACTGCCTGTATTTTAATTTGTACTCATTACCCCTTGCTCTGTTGCTGGCCACCACCAGGAAGAATTTGGCCTCTTCCTTCCTACTTTCTCCCCTCTGGTAGTTCTACATGTTGATCAGATCCCGTCTCATCTTTCTCTTCTCCAGGCTAAGATCTCAGGCCCAGATCACTTAGTCTTTCCTCACGCAAGAGATGTTCCTCTCCGTTAATCATCTTTGTTGCCCTCCACTGGACCCTCTCTAGAAGCTCCACATCCCTCTTGTCCTGGGGAGCCCAGAACTGCCCCCAATGCTCCAGGTGCGGCCTCACCAGAGCTGAGGAGAGGGGCAGGATCCCCTCCCT